>CAJGYO010000070.1:0-96501 GCA_904845875.1 Miscanthus lutarioriparius
CTTTGCCATTCAAGACCCCATTCTTCTTCAACACTTCTATAGGTCTTGATAGAAAACCTTGAAGCTTCTTAATACGGCCTCGGGAACCTCAAAGCCAATGCAGGGGAGAAGCATTTTACAAAAATCTTAGAGAACATCCCAGGAAGTAGAAGAAAAACCATTAGAGAAAGAATCCCAGATAGTTGAACCTGAATCTTACTAGACTCGTCACCAACTTCAGCTATCCCAAATCCTAAACCACCGGAAAATGAGGAAACTCCGATTTCGGACTTCATGCTTGAATTCAAGGATGAACTTTTTGATGAATATGGAAATACCTCGAATTACCATACTACGAGGAGACCACAGAAGTCTAGAAAATCATTGCATGAAGAACCTCTAGATCCTTCTGAGGAAGCTTTCCTTAAAAAGACTACAAAAGAGCTAGTGTCTATTATAAGCAATGAATGGTTAGAAGAATCAGAGCTTTTCTCTGATGTGATTCGTTTAGATTCACCTTCTATATTCATTGAAAAGTCTTTCAGGACACATTCTCTCGAGTTTGGGAATTTTATATGTCCTCCCTATCTAGGTAAAAGAAACCAAAGTTCATTTGAGCTTCTATATCTTTGATATTATGGAGTTCGACCTGTTGATAGGACAACCAATTGAAAGACTTATCCAAGAAGAACAAACGGGGAAGTTGAATATAAGACTTGGGAAAAACTTTAAGCTTTTTATACCCATTACTCATTCTCTAAATGCTAAGAGTGTGCCAATTCCCGAGAAAGATCCAGTGGAAGAGGTTAAGGTTGTATCTCTTTATTATTTGATCGAACCCAACCTTGAAGATGATGCTCAGTTCTTCATCGAGGAAGAAATGGAAAACCCTACGGAGTCTGAACCTCTAGATGAATTACTAAAACCACCTAAGCCCACCATTGAGCTTAAACCCCTATCTTCTGGTCTTAGATATGCTTTTCTCAATAATGATCAGGATTCTCCTATGATCATAAGTGATAAACTCTCTCAGGAAGAATCCCTATGCTTCATAACTACCTTAGAAAAGCATCATTCTGCCTTTGAATACTCACTTGAAAACTCTAAGGGAATTTGCCATGCTCTTTGCAACTACCGCATCCCTATAGATCCTGATTCTATACCTTCTAGGGAGCCCCAGCGTAGGCTTAATAATACGATAAGAGAGGTTGTTAAGAAAGAGGTTTTGAAACTCTTGTACACCAAGATCATCTATCCTATGCCGCATAGTGAGTGGGTTAGCCCTATTCAAGTTGTGCCTAAAAAGGAAGGCATGACTGTTGCTAAAAATGAAAAGAATGAATTAATCCCCCAAAGAACCGTCATTGGATGACGGATGTGTATTGATTACCGAAAACTTAACAAGGCAACAAAGAAAGATCACTTTCCTTTGCCCTTCATTGATGAAATGTTGGAGCGACTAGCGAATCACTCTTTCTTCTGTTTCCTTGATGGGTATTCAGGTTATCACCAGATACCGATCCATCCAGATGACCAAAGCAAAATCATCTTTACATGTCCAAATGGAACTTATGCTTACCGTAAAATGTCTTTTGGGCTATGTAACGCTCCAGCTTCTTTTCAAAGATGCATGATGTCTATATTTTCTGATATGATTGAAGAAATCATGGAAGTTTTCATGGATGACTTTTCTATTTATGGAAAAACTTTTGATGATTGTCTCAAAAATTTAGACAAGGTTTTTCAAAGATGTGAAGAAAAGCACTTAGTCCTTAATTGGGAAAAATGTCATTTCATGGTTAGAGAAGGAATAGTGCTTGGACATTTGGTGTCCAAAAGAGGAATTGAGGTAGATAGAGCTAAAATCGAACTAACTGCACAGTTACCTCCTCCTGTAAATATTAGAGGGATCCATAGTTTTCTTGGCCAAGGGGGGTTTTACCGCTGCTTTATAAAAGATTTTTCACATATTGCTAGACCACTTACAAATCTTTTGGCTAACGATGTTGTCTTTAAATTTGATGATGCATGTTTAAAATCTTTTAACATTCTTAAGAAAGCACTCATCTCAGCACCAATCATTCAACCCCCTAATTGGTCGCTACCTTTTGAAATTATGCGTGATGCTAGTGATTATGCTGTGCGGGTAGTTTTGGGACAAACTAAAGATAAAAAGCATCATGCAGTTGCTTATCCTAGGAAAACTCTGACAGGACCTCAACTTAATTATGCAACAACTGAAAAAGAACTCATGGCTGTTCTTTTTGCTATTGATAAGTTTAGATCTTACTTAGTAGGTGCTAAGGTGATTGTTTATACTGATCATGCTGCTTTGAAATACCTGCTCACTAAGAAAGATGCTAAACCCATATTAATAAGATGGATTTTGTTACTCCAAGAATTTGACTTAGAAATAAAAGATAAAAAGGGACTAGAAAATTCTATTGCCGATCACTTGTCCATAATGCAGTTTGAAAATTCACAGGATTTGCCCATCAATGATTCACTGTGGGACAACATGCTCTTCAAGGTCACGAAATCCGACCCCTGGTATGCAAATATTGTTAAATTTATGGTTGTAGGTTATGTGCCACCAGAGGAGAACAAAAGGAAGCTTATCTATGAAAGTCATCTCTACATACGGGATGAACCATACCTCTTTAGAGTCTGCTCTGATGGACAACTCAAAAGGTGTGTACCAGTGGAAGAAGGCATTAAGATCATCGAGCGATGCCACTCATCACCATATGGCGGACATTATGGTGCATCCGCACTCATTCAAAAATCTGGCAAAGTGGATTCTTTTGGCCAACCATGTATGAAGACATGAAAGACTTCATCCGAAGGTGTGGAGCATGTCAGAGGCACAGAAATATCAATTCAAGAGATGCCATGCCACTCACCAACAACCTCCAGATTGAGCTCTTCGATGTCTAGCGAATCGACTACATGGGACCATTTCCAAAATTGAAGAACTATGAATACATCTTGGTGGCAGTTGACTATGTCTCCAAGTCTATTGAAGCCATGCCATGCAAAGCTGTTGATGCAAGGAACTCTACGAAAATGTTTGAAGAAACAATATTTCCAAGATTCAGAGTTTCAAGGATGGTGATTAGTGATGGAGGAACTCACTTCACTGATAAGAATTTTCACAATTACATGTCGAAGCATGGGATCCATCACAATGTTGCTACTCCATACCACCCTTAGACAAGTGGCCAAGCAGAAACATCAAATAAACAAATCAAGAACATTCTGCAAAAGATGGGAACTACATGGAAGGATCAACTACCCAATGCACTATGGGCTTATAGAATGGCCTATAAAACACCACTTGGAATGTCACCATATCAACTGGTCTACGGGAAGACCAGTCATCTACCTATTGAGCTAGAATTCAAAGCTCACTAGGCCATCAAGTGATGGAACATGGACTTTGAAGCCACAGGAACTAAGAGGAAGATGCAACTCTCTGAGCTTGATGAATGGCATGAAAAAACATATCACAACTCCAAGATTTATAAGGAGAGAACGAAAAGATGGCATGACAAGAGGATCAAGCAGAAGGAGTTCGCCCTAGGAGATAAGGTATTACTTTTTAATTCCAGGGTTAAATTATTCAGACATGGAAAACTTCGGAGCACATGGGAAGGACCATTCATGGTGATAAGCACTTCGTCGCATGGAGCGGTAACACTTTGAAATGACGAAGGTACGTTATTCAAGGTAAATGGCCACCATCTCAAGATCTTTCTAGAACCTAAAAACACCTAAGGATTTGGATGAGATAGATTTCCTGATTTTATCATAGATTTACACCTCTACCATCCTGCGTACATTTCATAACGCAAAAATATACTTCTCAGGATTAGATAGGGATAAGAAACCACCACGAGAAAAACCCGCACGAGATGATGACATGTGGGGCCACTCGGCCCCACCTAGTGGCTGCCCGGCCCACTTGTCATCCACATCACGCCCGGTCAACTCTCTCGTGTCTTCTAGATCCTTCCTCTCCGCAATCCCATAGTTTTTCGACGCATTCGGTTTTTCCTCGTTACGAGACCCCATATGGATAGATCTTGACCCCTGCTGCAAGTTTTTCCCCAGATATAAGTGAGCCTCCACCTCCTCCATAGCCATCCCATCAAAGCTCTCTCTCCAACAGCAGCAAAGCTCTCCACCTTTCTAGTTCCCATGGCCAACAAAGAGATCGTCCCCTATGGTTTTAATCCTAGCAAGAAGCCCGACGCGCTTGCGCTGACCGTCGTTCCTCCTGAAGTTACCCCCATTCGCTCAAGCCAATCTTACTTCACCCGAGCCATCCATCGTCTGGTCCTGGTTCTACCGCCGTCGCGTCCACTTCTTGAAGACAAGCCATGTCAACAAGAGCCTCGTCTAGATCTCCATAAGCTGATCAAGGTGATGAAGGAGATCAATCTCCTTCCTCCGAAGGGACACGAGGTGTTGACCAGAGTAAAGACCAACAAATTTTGAGACGTTACATGTGCAAAATACAAATCGGTCACCCCTCATACCACCATTGATGGAGTTCGCGCTATGCCGGATCTGATCAAGGTTGTTTCGATGAAGGAGAAGAAGAGGAAGGTGCCACCACCACCTATCCCAAAGGCTGAGAAGCATCCAACAATGACTATTGCTCTTAGAGCAGAAGATTGAAGACCTCTCTAAGGTTATCTATACCTTAGAGCAAAGGATAGATGAAGAACATGTCTACTGCAAGAGCCTACAACATGACCCAAATGCTTTAAATCATTTTGTTGTTAAGATGAAGAAGTGAGAATTAGGTAGTTAATAATAAGGCATGAGTGGTTAGGTCAAATGTTTAAAGATAGTATGTTTAGGTTACGAGTTTAGGTCAGATCGTTAGAATATTGAAGTTTGTGCTAGGTAGTCAAAAGTTTGTGTTTAGTTTGTGCTTGTGTAATAAAGTGTCTTATAAAATTAATGGAGTGTTATTATTATTTGCTCTCTATTTCTTTTGGATATGTGTTTGTCTCCACATGTTGTACATAAAGGTATATAGGAAAACAAGTGTGGGGGAAGCACACTGCAACATCAAGATAAAATTCGATCACGAAAATCACGAAATTCAGAAAGCAATAGAACAAAAACCACGCTCGCCAAAGTTGGACATAAACGGACCCGAGAGTGGGCCACCTAGCCTCCTACATGGGCCGGCCGGCCCATCACAACACCATCTCACCTCAAGCTTCATCCATGGTCATGTTTGAGCCCAATATGTTCTATTTTCATATGTTTCGCTTTTGGTTTTGAACCGAATTGGAAATCACTTAATAAAACAACTTTAAAACATGAGGAAAGATTATTTCATTCATGACTTAAGGATAGACTCACATAATACTTTTCCTATAAGTCATGCTACTATTGGGAACTTATTATTAGGGACCCCATGTTACTTAAGTTGTTGTGGAATAAGATATAGTAGAATAATGAGAACTTGATTTTTGATGTCTTGTTATTGGAGAATTTTATTTCAAAAAGTAAAAATAATAGCTACACCTCTCCTTTGTGGTAAGCAATGTCCTACCAGAGCCAAATATAGACAAGAGAAACCTTCTACATACACTACTTGTCATTGTATTGAGTTTGGTCAACCCTTGTGACCCTTGTTGAGAAACTTATCACGCTCTTAAGATCAAGATCACGTACACTCCACATATATATGCTGCTCCTACACTAGGGGTACGCAACAACATGTTTTCCATCCACCTAAAAATGTTCTACTCCTATGTTTGATAGGATAAATGCTCCAAGTGCTTGTAAATGTCTCTCTTGAAAAGTTTCAATTGCAGAAAGAGAGGCATGGGCTATGAAAAAGTTATTCATAAAAAAGAAAGAAAAAAGTATTGAAAAAATGGACAAGTGTCCAAGATATTGAAAACAATGGGTACTCAGATGACTGGCATAAAAAAGAGAGAGATGAATAAGATAGCCTATGTTTTCTTGCAAAAGTTTTTCATATTTCAAACAAGAGAGATATGTTTCAATGAGCATAGTAGAATTAGGTTAGCCACTATATATATATATATATATATATATATAATATATATATATATATCCACACACATGCACATCTTGATCTAATAGTATGACATCTTTCTCCTTGGATCCTTGTTTTGACTTTACAATATATGCAATGCAAGTATGTTTTCATATTTATCCCTACCTGCTCTACATAAGCTTTTAGAAGTAGGTAAAAAGAAGGCAAAGTCATCAATGCCTTGGTGAGGATCCAAAAATGCCACATATACAGAGAGATTTGAGAGTACTACAAAAGGAGATGGTAAGCTATGTTTTTATTTTCAAAAATCTTAAAATGTTTCTCTAATTGACTTGACTGAAGGAAGATGGTGATCTATTTCAAGCTGTTCTGCTCTTCAACCGCCCAAAGTTTCATGGTAGACACTTTGAATCCTGCAGTGCATGCATGACTAGGAATAGTTTTATGTTGACATCTTGTCTCAAGGTTATGTCTTGAATAATCCATCCTTTTATCGAGGACGAATAAAAGCCTAAGTATGGGGGAGATTGTTGATGGTAGTTAACATTCATCACAAACCATCAATATAACTTGAATAAATGGAAAAAATGGATCACCAATGTAGACTTAGGGGTTTAAACTGACAAATTCCATGAGTTTCGGTGAATCTGTGTTTTCAGCAGGATTAAATCAGAAAACCGCCAAGGAGGGCCTATTCGTTAGAAGAAATCAGGGAGTTTCACCGAGTAAACAGCATGGGAAGACTCTAGAAGGTGAATCACCGAAGCAGGACATGTGTCTCTGACACGTGGGGCCACCCAGCCCCACCTAGAGGCCACCCGGCCCCTATGGGCCCCACCTATTAGCCTCATTGTTATGTCGGTTCTCCACCGCCTTAAGGATTGCATCTCCGTCATTCTTTAAGTCGGTTTGATCTAAGGGCTCATGTTGGACACTCCAGGCTATATATACCAGCATGCACCCCTTCTTAGGGCATGTCTCATTTGATCCTGAGAGCTGAGAAACCAGCAACCCTAATTCATATGTCCACTAGGATCAGGGCTAGCAATCAAGAGAAGATTAGTCCTCAGTAGGATCTAGTCTTGTATTAGAGATAGTGAGATGGAGTGAGAGGAAAGAGTTTGGAGGAGTCCCGGCCTATCGGAGCTCTCTCTATGGCTTGTACCCTAGCGAACTCAAGTTCTTCTTGATCTTGCTTCTGAGATTTCTCTAGTAATCAACTTCTAATTCAAGTAAGCATCTTGTTCATATTGTTCTTCAGGTTTGCGACTCTCTTTTGAGTACTTTAATCCTTGTAGCTCCTATGTTAAAGTAGTATTTATAGTGTAAGCATAGTGCTTAGACTCAGTTACTCATGAATGTACCCTATTTTTTGAATCGGTGGTAGCTCGCTAGGGTGACTCTTATAGCCTCATTGAATCCTTTGTAGTCCACCTCCCGTTAGTAGGCCTAGCAGGACATTGTAGCTATAGGAAACATACTCTGCCTGTGTTTTCTCTAGTAATATCCCTAGAATTGAACAATAGAAGACAAAGCTTACCGAAGTTCAAACTAGAAGACTTCAACAGTCTCCTCTACGCTCCTATTATCTAGACTTGATTGTGAAGTTGGGATAAGTTAGATTTGGTATTCTCACACACGTTTCCTCGAGTTCGTTATAAAACTTGGTACTCCCGATGAAGTGCTACAGCGGTATAATATCCGTGCGCTTACGGATTATTTTGTGTGCATTAATTTATACCAACACTGTCAGTGGGCTGACTGCCAAAAACAAATCTCAGGATTTCATGACAATTGCTATAAGAGATATGAGACCAAAGAGGAAGCCATCATGGCATTCGGTGCATACATGAAAGATGGCACATGTGAGAAAAAGGTTGAGCATGGGGTTTACAAGAAGGAGGCTGAGGTTTTGAAGCAAGACAAGGGTGGAAATCCAATAACGCCCGGCATGATTATCATTGCTATTTAGTTTGTTGTCATTATTGTTCTCTGCTACGTGTGTCGGATATCTATACCTGGGTATCTGAGCCAAAGGACTAATGAGCGTCACATCGGCTCATCCGATAGTTAAAGATGCAACTGCGACCTCGTTCAATGCCGAGGATGAGGTTTTCGCCTCATCCGACCCCCAGAGGCCAGGCCACGCCTCGTCCAACACCAAGGACGAGGTTTCCGCCTCGTCCGACCCCCAGGGGCCGGACCATGCCCCGTCCAACACCAAGGACAAGGTTTCCGCCTCGTCCGACATCTAGGGGGTGGGCCATGCCTCATCCGACGTCGAGGACAAGGGCTCCACCTCGTCTGACCCCAAGGGCCGGGACACGCGTCGTCTGGTCCGATGGGGAGGGCTCTACCTCTTCTGACCCCCAAGGGCCGGACTCCATCTTGCCCGGCTCCTAGGGCAAGATTTCCACCTTGCTCGATCCCTGGGGGTCGGATTTGCTACCGGACAAAAGCAATGGCCCCAGGGTGGGATCCAAACCGCTACAACCACTACGGCATGGAGGCGCATGCCCGGGAGCACGTCTCAAATGTGTCCTGATGCGATGGGTGGTTACATTAGGCCATGCTGGGAGACTCACGTCGCCCACCGCGTCAATAGACTGGCACTTTACTGTCAACTCCATACCTGACCATTGTTCGGCGTCAGTCAACCGGCGTCAGATTGACTAGCGCCGTACCGCCAGTCCTCCGTATGGCCTCTGTCAGAGGACCCTTTAACCATTCCGTCTGCCCGGACAAGATGGAAGACAGGAACGATGCACGACGCCCGTACATACGCTGCAGCGGTCAACAGGACCCTGGTATAATGCAGCTGCCACCACGATCTACAGGGTTAGCGGGACCGACACGAAGAGGAGGATGGCACACCTTTGGGAGCCTTATTTCTCTTTATTTTTCCCTCTTCCCTTCTGTTGTAACCCCTGCTCTCCCTTGGCCTATAAAAGGGAAAGCAGGGCATCCCACTAAGGGGCATCGCAAATCACACAGCGAGAGATCAATCGACTGAAAGATCTAGCAGTAGAAGCATCGAGCATTCAAACCACAGAGACTTGGGAGCTCCTCCCTTTCTCACCAGTTTGTAACCCCCTACTACAAACTCAGTGCTGGTAACACAAGCAGCCCAAAACTGGATGTAGGGACATTCAGCCTGAACCAGTATAATCCTTGTGTCCTTTCAGCACACCATCTGGGTCAGACGCGCAATATACAAATTTACTAGTCGGTTACTCGAAACACCGATAGTTGGTGTGCCAGGTAGGGGCTCTTTGCGCGTCATGTGAACATCAACACTAGGCCTCAGATGGCTAGTCACAGCATCAGCTAGGTCCCAGGCACGCACGTGCACTTCGGGGACCTAGACTTCATCATCACGGCGAAGGGAGAACTAGCACGGGCGCCCATCATCGTTCAACCCTTCCACTCCACCAGCCTCAACACGATCACCGAGGCGCTCCAGGAGCTACGGCTGCATGCACCGGAGGCCTGCACCCTTGGGAGCGGCCTGCTTCTCGACTTTGACTATAGGAGGATGGAGCGTCAGCTCGGTGTCTTCCTAGGACCCCAACCATCTCGGGAGGACCTACGCCACCTCACCTTCTCGTTCACCAATGTCATGGTGTAGCTTACCGGGGGAGAGCCGCTCTCCCCAGAATACCTCATCTGGAGTGCCCCGATAGTGCTCCCATTCGGTCTATGCAACGCCGCAGAGACGGCTGGCTACCTTGTGGCACAACGCATAATTCCATCCCCCACGAACGATGAGTTCATGTGGGTGATCGAACAAGTCACGGAGTCTTTTCACAACCTCCTCGTAGAGGACTCGGAGTCACCCTCTAGCTCTGACTCTAGTAGGTGGAGCCATCACCCCTCTCGTCAATGCTTCATGACAGGTACCCCCAAGGGACACATCGAAAGCATCCACGAGAAGAAGGCTACCCCGATGAACGACCTCGACGATGAGGTCGAGGGGGATGCAGGAGCCCCACCCCGCCCGTACGTGGAACAGCTAAAGGCCCGTCACCTAGAGCTTGAAGAAGCGTGACTCCAGCTCGAGCAGGAACGCACAGAGCTCAATCGTGAGATCAAGCGCCATGGAGACGGGGGGCACGCATGTGCCATGGCCCATGACATGAACTGGAGGATCATCGAGGATGATCAAGCAATCTCAAACTTCACCCGGGCAAGCCAGAACATTGCCACTACGGCAGCCTTGCTCAGGGGGCTTTCGAGGCCTACGACGCCTGAGGATCGACGAGCCCACCATGAGATTCACATGTTGCTTGAGCGTGTGGCTGCACAGCAGGCCGAGAGCTCGATGTCTCGGCGAAGGGAGCTCGACGCTAGCCGGTGCACACCCTTAGTGCGACCCAACAAGGACACATCAGTCCACTAGGCACCGCACGGCGACAGGCCACGCATCATGGTTCCGGTTCAGGAGCATCTCGGCTACAACCATGATGGGCGTGACACACTCGACGCCCGTCAGCGTATCTGTAGCGATGTAGGGGAGGGTGCTAGCCATGGCTACCACCCTCACCGTAGTAGGTGCTACGACCACGAGGAGGACTAGAGTCATAGCCCTAAACCAACGGGGCCCTTGGCTTTTGGTTGGCATGTCACAGAACCGACCAATTTATAAGAGCACAAGTACAAAAACAATCACCGAAACGATCAAATTCTCGAACTTGAGCCCATATAAACCCGGTAGTCAACTGAAATCTCGAAGGATTTCAAACCAACTTGCATACAACCAAGATCACAGTAATTCAACATAACATATCGTACGTTACAATATTTCGCAGACGTTCGCAATTAGATTACATCATCATAGAGTCATCGTTATTACAAAACCAGTCTTGTAAAACATGCGGAAGCAAATAGTTTAACTTACACACCCGAGTTCAAATACACATACTGGTTCGCTGATCACAGCCCGCAAAAACATCCAGATAAGAGAACAGAGATCATGCCCATGATCTAGTCTTCATCACCCGTCGGGTGGAGACAATACTTACAGAATCCCTGATATAGAAGGTCATCTGCAACAAGAGGGAATAAACCCTGAGTACGGGAATGTACTCAGCTAGACTTACCCGTCGAAAACCAAACAAATGACACCAAGGATTATGCATAGCTTAATGTAGTGGATCTGGCTGACACTTTCTTTTTGCAGAAAAGCATAAGTAATAATGATCAACTCTTAACCTGAACTAGCAGTGACTTTTAGCCATTTACCTGTCAACTATATTAGCACCTATACTAAGCAATCATTTTATTAGGGTGCAAACATTAATAACCATATCAAGTATTCATTGTGGCAACCTTATCATCATCATCCATTTAACCATATCGTTAAATTAATTGAATCTACGTTGCCACTGCTCAGTCAAGTTCTCACTATCCGAGAGAGACGGCGATTCGAATCGATTCCTATCCAGCTGGAGGGGTATTCCTAAACACAAACCCTGCTTCCCCCATTAGGGTCGCAAACAAGTCACCTTTGGTACGATTTAGGAGTCGCAAGTCTGAACAGATCGACATTCTCAGAGAACCACTCTGCCAAGGTTGTTCGGGACTCTAACCCGCCTTAGACTTATGCCAATGGCTCTCCGCACATCCTTACTACCTCCAGAATGCACGCCACCGCTCGCGTCCTCAGCCTGAGTCGAGCTACTAGGCTTCGTGGTCGGAACGACTTATCCGGCCAGCTAAGTGTTAGGCTGCGTTCAACATGACATGAGGACATACAACGTATCGGTCCTTAAACGACTCAGACAGAGTCACTATGTTCAAACCTACATAAGACCCCGCCCGGTCTTAATTCATTATTCACATGGTTCTTTTCCACGATAGCAAATATAGCCAACCGTGATCCACCTCATCCTAAAGCTCGCAGGTGATAGGAAATCACCTGACTTCTACCGCACTAAGCATGGCTAAGCATTTAACCTGTTCCTGAACTTAAATAGGATTCCAGTGCGATATCTGGACAAGGAAGGATATATATAATGCAGCAATTGGTTCCAACCAATTCCTATACTTAATGCATCATCAACAATAAAAGATACTCAAAGTATTTGTAAAAGCATGGGAGGCTTAATATGCTCCGGGGCTTGCCTTTTAGGAATGAGGAAGGCTGGTGGTCAGGGCACTCGGGCAATTCCTCCGCGGCGACTGCTTCGTCGGCTTCCTGCACCTCGAGCTCCTCCTCCTGGTTGGCTCCCTCGAACTCCAGCAACGTCACTCCCTCCGGCACAGCTATTGCATGAATACGCAAGATAAATATCATGGATGCACATGAACGAATGTCAGGGATGCTCGGGGAATGCGCATGTTCGTTGTAGTTTGCATATTCCAACTTAAGCCCTATTCAAATCACTTTACTTACCAAGTTTATACAACCTAATGTATAATTGCTCATCTTCAGTTAATGACCTAGCACCTGCACCTAACCATATCCTCAAGTTAGGCTAACCCCTAAACAATCAACGAGAACATTGCATCAAGCATACACTCAAGCATTTGTATTTCAGCAAAATCAAGACTATGTAGCAGTACAGTAAACTAGCCATAACTGGAGATTTATAAATCCAATTGACATGCAACAAGACAATCTAGAAATCTTATGAAATTGTCTACAATTCATTTTCAGACCTCAAAGCATGATTCAAACCTTTACCAGGTCGAATTCCTAAATCAACAAAACTCTGTCCTCACAAGGCAGAGAGTAAGCAAAAACTGGAACCTAACGTTAAACAGCTGTAGTTTCTAAACTACTAGGCCAAATGCTCTCAAATTTTGACAGGAGCTAGATACATAAATTATCTACAACTTTTGTATTCATCACATTCACAGCAAATCAAAATATCATGGGGAACTGTCTAAAGTCCCCAGATCTGTCCAGAGGGACATAATGCAAACGAAATAATTAATAACTTATGATGTAAACACATACTTGGACAAAACTCACTCTACTCACATAACACTAATATGACAAGAACACCAGAAAGTAGGGTGTTCATCCCCAAAACATTTCTTTTAATACCTTTCCTAATTTATTTAATTAATTAGAGGAAATAGTAAACATATATGAAAACTACACCATTAAATCTACAAAAATTACAGTAGATATTACATGCCCTAAGTAGACTACCATAAAAATTTCACATCATTTGAGTAAGTATAACAACCTACACAAAAATGGTAAGGCAGAATGGCTTAAAATGGCATAATTAGGAAACCTTAGTGAAAAGTGTCAAGCAACAGATTTTATATTTTTCTTAGCATCCTTAAGATACTAGGACATTCTCCAACAAATTTCATGGTCATTGGATTCATAGATAATTTACAAAAATTCACCCAAGTATCAATCAGTGATAAAAGGAAAATCTATAACTCAAAAACCATACATGCAATGACTCTCAAATTTTAACCAGAGCTTCTACTAAACAATACTAGCTTACCCACAAAATTTCACAATTTTTGGATCACAGAAACTCCAGATACGATTTAAACAAGTTTGCATGCATTCAAAAACACTTTTCAAGTTCTTATTTAATTCATCCAAAATTTCTACATAACGTGCTCAAGACATATTTTTCTTAAATACTAGACCTCACCGTGAGTCTAACAAAATTTGAATCACAGTATTTGGATCTACACATTTGGAGCTACAAAATTTACAAAACAGCAGTCAAAACTGAAAATTTGAACTATCTTTATGAATACACAGTCACTGACGTGTGGGACCCGGTTGTCAGCCGGACCCGACTGTCAGTGAGACGAAACAGGGGAGGCAGCGACGACGGCGTGGCACACGGCGAAGCTCGCCGACGGCGGCTCCTCCGGCGAAACTGACGGCACCGACGTGCTCCTCAAGTTACCCCGCGTCGATTGACCCCCTAAGCCTAGACCCTAGCGTCCCCTAAGCACGCCGGCCATGGCGCACGGCGGTGCGCGGCCACGTTCCGGCATGACCAGACCGGCTTGGTCGGTAATGTCTTCACGGGACCAACTACATGAGATGGGGAAGATGAGATGAGGGCTAGGGATGGAGGAACGGTGCGGTGGTGCGCTGGCCACGGTGAGCGCCAATTCTAGCGAAGCTCAGCCATGGCGGCGGTAGCTGGAATGGTCACACCAACCTTACCTAAGCTCGAATGGCTCGGCTAAGTGGTGGAGGACGTAGAGGCGAACACGGCGGAGCTACGGTGAAGGTGTAGTGCGCGCTTTAGCAGCGGTGCGTGAGCTCGGCGACGGCGAAGCTCCGTGGTAGCAATGGCGGAGCGGCTGCTTGCTGGCTGCGCTGCTGTGGCGAGCGGAGGAACACAGAAAGAAGCAGAGCGCGTGCGGAGGGTAGCCGGGCGTTCTTCGCTTCAAGACGGCCAGTGTGCGGCGTGGTCAAGATGAGCTGGGCGCGTGGCGGCCACGCGGTGGCCCTCATCTGACCTCGGTCGGCCATGACCGGTCTGAAGCTCGCGTTTCAGATTACAACGGCATCGACTGACAGGCGATGTTTGACGGTGATTTACTCCTAAACCATGATGAGTTAGTGGACGAATTGTTCATAAAAGTTGTAGCCCTACCTTCCACTCCAACTTCTATTCAAGAACCAAAGTCTAATTCCCCACGAATTAGGAGTAACTTCAAGCCAAAGTTGGCTCGATCAAACTAGAAATGTACTTAGGACTTAGAAAGTTTTTCAAGTGTTGAGTCCACCTTCAATGCTGACTTATGGGTCCTTTTTGAACATGTTGTGCACATTTTCATGACTTGGCTTCTAAACAAAATTTGCTCCTTATAAAATTTACTACAACTTTGTTTTAGGTTGCTCAGACATGCAAGCATCCTAAGCTACACTTTTTAAACAGTCAAACAAAAGGGTTTAGGGGTCAAAATTGGTCAAACCATGACTTGGGAACTTAATTAGTCAAAGTGATCAACATGAACAATGTCCCAAATGACATTCTAGGTGTAACTAAGTTACTTAAAAGAATTTTTAGCCACACCACACATTGGTCACACAAGAATCAAGCATTGCATGTACTGAAACAATGAAAAACACATAAAATGTTACATCTGTTTCATAGTCATGTTTCACATGTTTCATGATCTTGTTGCATAGTACTACTAACCATGTTTCACTAAAGTGAGTGGCACATGTTGCACTTAAGTGTTGCACACTTTTCATTTCATAAAGGAAACAACACACATGAAACATAATGATACGTTGCAATGTTTCAAAGACATGTTTCATGTGATATAAGCTTGTGAATGAATGAATGATGCTCATGTCCATGAAATGCAAGTGCAAATGTGGAAGCTAAACACCTGGGGTGTTACAACCCTCCTCCCTTATAAAAATCTCGTCCCGAGATTTGAAAAGCGTACCATTGTTGATAGAATTCCTTATAACCATCCCTCAAATAATCTTCCCTTTCCCACGTTGCATCGCGTTCACTACCCTGATTACTCCACATGACTTTGTAAAACTTGACCACCTAACTCCGAGTCACTCGCTCATGAGTGTCAATCACTCGGACCGGCCTTTCTTCAAAGGTCAAATCAGATTTTAACTCGATATCCCCCAATGGAACTCTCTCTTCAGGGACGCGAAGACATTTCTTCAATTGGGATACATGAAAGACATTGAAGATAGCACTCATCTCTGGAGGTAATTGAATCTTGTACACCACCTTACCACTTTGTCCAATGATTTCAAATGGACCAACATATCTCGGCGCAAGCTTTCGCTTCACACCAAAGCGTTGGACACTCTTCATAGGTGAGACTTTCAGATAAACGAAGTCTCCAACTTCGAACTCAATAGGTTTTCTACATCGATCAGCATAACTTTTCTGCCTAGCTTGAGCTGCGGCCATGTGGGTTTGGATAGTACGGACTTGTTCTTCGGCTTCTTGAACAAAATCAATTCCATAATATCTCCTTTCACCGGCTTCTACCCAATTTAACGGGGTTCTACACTTCCGGCCATACAAAGCTTCAAACGGTGCCATCTTTATACTCTCTTGATAACTGTTATTGTACGAGAATTCAGCTAGGGGTAACCATTTTTCCCATGAGCCCTTAGCCGAGATGACACATGCTCTCAACATATCTTCTAAGATTTGATTCACTCATTCAGTTTGCCCATTGGTTTGCGGATGATAAGCAGAACTTCTTACTAGCTTAGTTCCTAATAATCTGTGTAAGTGCTCCCAAAAGCAAGCAGTCAACTATGGTCCTCTATCCGAGACAATAGTACGAGGGATCCCATGAAGTCGGACTATCTGGTTGAAGTACAACTCCGCGTAGTCGGTTGGACGGAAATCTATGCGGACAGGAATGAAGTGTGCAGACTTGGTCAGTCGGTCTACAATCACCCAAATGGAGTTAAAATTCCTCTGAGTGGTAGGGAGTCCAACTATAAAATCCATACTTATCTCCTCCCATTTCCAACCTGGAATAGAGAGTGGCTGAAGTAATTCAGCTTTCATGTGCACAGCCTTGACTCGACAACAAGTGTCACACCTAGCCACATAAGCGGCTATCTCTTTCTTCATTTTGGTCCACCAAAATCGAGGCTTCAAATCGTGATACATTTTACTACTACCAAGATGAATAGATAATTTAGAG
Organism: Miscanthus lutarioriparius; assembly: GCA_904845875.1. Lineage (NCBI taxonomy): Eukaryota > Viridiplantae > Streptophyta > Magnoliopsida > Poales > Poaceae > Miscanthus > Miscanthus lutarioriparius. The sequence continues at coordinate 16,670 of CAJGYO010000070.1, forward strand.
GAATGAGCTTCGGATATGATTTGATTTCTAAGCTCTCTATCCTTCGGAACTACCAACCTATCCTTGAACCATAACACGCCTTCCTCATCAACTCGAAAATGTTTGGTTTCTTGCTCTTTCATCTTGCGCTTGATGTGAAACACACCTGCATCTTTCTTCTGTAGCTCGATAATTTGACTCTGTAGAGTATAACTGACAGTGATGTTGTGAAGGACTGCAGGATGAAGGAGCTTCGACAAATGGACATCACTCTCAATCAATGAGTGGCAATGAGACTTTCTACTTAAGGCATCTGCTACGACGTTTGCCTTGCCAGGGTGATAGTGCACTTGGAGGTTATAATCCTTGATCAACTCGAGCCATCTTCTCTGACGCATATTCAACTCAGGTTGAGTGAAGATGTACTTGAGACTTTTATGATCACTGTAGATGTTGTACACATTGCTAAGTAAATAATGTCTCCAGGCCTTCAAAGCATGAACAACAGCAGCGAGTTCCAAGTCATGCGTTGGATAATTCACTTCATGCTTTCGAAGTTGGCGAGAGGTATAAGCAATGACTCTACCCTCTTGCATAAGAACACCTCCTAACCCAATACCTAATGCATCACAGAACACATCAAACGGTTTCTCGATATCCGGTTGTGCCAAAACCGGAGCCGACGTTAGAAGAGTTCGTAGGGTATGGAAAGCCGCATCACACTCGGGAGTCCAGACAAACTTCATGTCTTTTTGTAGCAACCAAATCATAGGCTTGGCTATTTTAGAGAAATCTGGGATGAAGCGACGATAATAGCCAGCCAACCCCAGAAAACTCCGGACCTCGTGCACCGAGATTGGTGCCTTCTAGTTCAACACTTCTTGCACCTTGGTGGGATCAACCATAATTCCACCATCCGACAATACGCATCCAAGAAAAGGTACCTCACAAAGCCAAAATTCACATTTGCTGAACTTTGCATACAGCTGGTGTTCCCGCAATCTAGTGAGAACCACCCGCAAATGTTCAACATGATCTTCTTCATTCTCAGAATAGACCAGGATATCATCTATAAATACCACCACAAATTTGTCCAACTCAGGCATAAACACTGAATTCATCAGATACATAAAATGTGCGGGGGCATTGGTCAATTCAAAAGACATAACCAGGTACTCATATAGACCATATCTTGTAGAGAATGCGGTTTTTGGGACATCCTCGAGCCAAATTTTGATTTGATGATACCCAGATCTCAAATCAATCTTGGAAAAGACTTTTGCTTTAGACAACTGATCAAATAAGATATCTATGCGTGGCAGAGGGTACTTATTCTTGATTGTAACTACATTCAAGGGTCTATAATCTACACACATACGTAGGGATTGATCCTTCTTCTTCACAAAGATAGCTAGGCACCCCCACGGAGATGAACTAGGACAGATAAGGCCTTTCTTTAGAAGTTCATTCAACTGGGTCTTAAGTTTAGCTAGTTCATTGAGAGGCATTCTATATGGCCTTCTAGAGATAGGAGCTGTGCCAGGAAGCAACTCTATCTTGAACTTCACTTCCCGATTCGGGGGCAATCCAGGCAAATCATCGGGAAAAACATTCAGAAAGTCACACACGACAGGGATATCTGCCAAAGACTTTGCTTGCACCGCATTGGTCGTGCAAGAAAGATTGATGTCTCGGGATAACTGTACTAGAAAACCCTCCTGATTACTAGGATCTCTGAGCATGACTACCCTAGTCGATGTATCAATAAGCACTCCATGACGGCTCATCCAGTTCATTCCCAATATCACACCGATACCTAGCCCCGGTAAAACTACCAGATCAACCTGATAACTTCGCCCCTCTATCTCAAATTGTACGTCCCCAACTACCAGCTTGGTTGGGATAACACCACTGGCAGCCCTAATACAATAACCCTCACCCTCAACAGTATATGTTTTCTGCATAAACTTGGATGCAAATGCTGGACTAATAAAGGAATGCGAAGCACCTGAATCAAATAGTACAACTACAGGGTGTTGATCAATCAGAAACTTACCAGCCATCACTACCTCTCCTGAAGGAATCTTAGTAATATTAATGTGGTTCACCTGCCCCTGACGGCCACCTTGGTAGTTATTCTTCTTAGGGTAAGGGCACTCCCTTGCCCAGTGGCCTGTCTTGTTGCAGTTCCAGCACGGCATGTTGCTTGGAGGAGCCCTGGAACTACCCTAACTGGTAGTGCCCTTGGGAACAGCAACTGTAAATGCCTTGCGAAACCTAGTCTTGGCGGGATTCTTCTTCTGCGGTGGGCGAAACTTAGCGGCTGATGCTGGAGGACAGAATGGAGCCCTCTGTGTGACAGGAGCCTTGGATTGTGAGGCACCCGCCTCATAGGCCCTCTTACGACTTTTTGAAGCAGCATACACAGCATTGTTGTTCTCTTGCGATAAAGCATCACTCACAAACTCATTAAAATGAGCACACTTGCAATTTCCCATGGTCTTCATCAGTTTGGGGCTAAGTCCCCGCTTGAAGCTAGCAATCTTCTTGGCATCAGTGTCCACAAACTCGGTAGCATACCTTGCAAGGTTGTTGAAAGCTTGCAGGTATTCATTCAGGCTCTTGTTCCCCTGGGTCAGCTTCATGAACTCTATATGCTTGATCGCCATGAGTCCAGGAGGAATGTAATTCCCCTGAAAGTAGACTTGAACTGATCCCAAGTGATTTGGGCATTAGTGGGCATAGTGGACCGATGATGACTCCACCAAATGTCAGCTGGCCCATGCAGTTGGTGAGATACGTACTCAATCTTCAGCACCTCAGTCAAGCGGAGCAGACGGAACTTCTGCTCGAGAGTATTCAACCACTCATCAGCTTGTAGAGGCTCCTCAGCCTCCTTGAAGATCGAGGGTTTCGTGTCAAGGAAATCCTTGAAATCACTGTATTGATTTGGTTCCGGTCCTTGGTGTGGACCACGACCATCCCGATTTGCAATCGTACGGAGGGCCTCGGCCATAGTGCGCTGTCCTTCGGGAAGCATTGCTATTAATTCTGTTGGTGTGGGTTGTGGTGGCGGTGGAAGATCATCATCATCATCACCCACACCGGCGGAACGAGTACGAGGCATCTGCACAATGCGCAACCAGTAATTATTGATGATGTCAGCACATTGGAGAGGAACAATGTAATTGTGCCAAACTGAATTTACTGACGAGAATGAAAACTTCATACAATAAACAGAGGCAATAATTCATTCTCCAATCACCACATCATCAAGTAGACTACTAGCGCCCTACGCAGTGCATTCCAACATGACAAGTTTTAAACTTAACCATTACGATACGCATCCCGAAGGGAGCGAATTAAAGTACATTACATGCCGAGTTCGAATTTAAAAAGGTACATCCAACATCAGTCTCCGTACTTAAGTTCATTACATCAATGACTGCAAAAGCTAAACTAGTGAGACTTGTTAATGAACTACTCGTCAAAGTGATCACTGTCCACATCGGAGACACCTTGGACTTCTTCTGGGTCTTCCTCTTCTTCATCATCTGCAGGCTCAACTGCATTGTCATCCATCTGTACGTCCTCTTCTTCCTCATCGGCCTCAATCACTTGAGGTCCACCCACATTTGGATACCTTGGTATGGGGCGAGGAATAGGAAATAGACGGTTGTGCAGTTGATGGTGCTCAACCTGAAGCTCTTCAAGCTGTTCTTGTAGTGCTTGCTCCCTTTGAAAGGCGTTGTGGTTGGCCAAAATCCAACCCCGACGTCTTTCTTCTACTAACTCTAAAGCTACATCCCGGTGACGTGTCACACGATCCAACTCTTGTGTAGCCTCATCTCTCTCAATAGTGAGGTTCATCAGCTGGTTATGAAGCTCGTCTCTCTCGCGTGCTGTTTGACCCCACTATTGCAGACGATAATTTGCAATACCACGAATCTCATCAACTTCTTGCTGAGCTCTCCCACATGCATTCGCCTTACGGTGATACTTGCGGGCACGCAACCTGAACTTATGCTGAGCTTCCATTGCCTTGCCGGCTTCATCAACCACACTGGAAAGGGTGTTTTGCCTGACTCGACAAAGCTTCAAGACTGCCATCATAGCACTCATTCCAGCGTTGTCGCTCTGCACCTGTTCGCCACAGCCTCGAACCAAGGCCTGACCAACGTCCTGAGTCCACTCAGCCTCAGTAGGAGACACTCGGGGAATGGATGAAGCAGGTCCACCCACTAACTCATCCCCGAAGCTGTGTGCTATATCCATCAGCACATCAAGGGCAGCAACCTGAGCGGCTTCCCATGGGCTTTGCCCATCAGTCTCAATGCTCCACCCATGCCACAATGGTCTTGTGGGGTTTTGCGGCACGATGAATGTCACGACGTACCATGGTACATCTCCCAATGGCACCGCCTGCCTACACGTGTAGCTAGGTGCCTCTAGGTACCCAACTGAACCGAGCACCCTCCAGAGCAAAGTGGGAGTACTGAACTGGTCCAAAAAGGTGCTGCTACCAGTAGGAAACACGGGCGCGGCCATCTGTACCAAAAAGGGATGCAATTCATGTGAGAGGATTATTTTGCTGAGAGATTGCACTTTACACTTAGGATAAGCAATTATAAGGGAGGGGGTAATGCAATATGAATGACATGAGTGAATATGATGCATGCGCGTTCCGTACATCCTCATAAACCTATGAAAATTTAAGCTTTAGCGGAATATACGGTGGCATACATACGTTCTCTCAATTAGCGGTAACTAGTCGATCTACACGGTGCGTTGTTAGCGTACCTGCAGAAACTTCATTGCAGCCCAACCCAACAAGATATAATGCTAATTATCACCAGTAGTAACTAAGATACTCTCCATATATACATCCCCCGATATATATACTTCGGTATCCAAACTACCCGACAAATGTACCCACTGTAACACCTCGGGTGTTAGCCTTGCATAACTTGACTTGCATAACATAAGCATGATCATCACGCATTCATAAACAAGCATTTACAATTGAAACATTTGATTGAAACGTCTACAACATTTGCTTGTTATCGCATGTTTCTTTGTACATATGCAAATGATCATGAATGAAAACATGTACTTGGTGGTTGTGAGTCACAAAAACATGTAACCACACTTGGGTTAGCATTAGAGCATTGTTCATGAAAGTCACTTTTCATAATCAAGCCTTTAAGGCATGTTTCATGTGATTGCACTAACTGGCTCTATGAGTGACTACTACGTGAAATGATTGAATGACCTCGCAAATTGCTTAAACATGCTTAGGATATCATCATGAACAACTTTGGTATTTAGGGCTAGGGCTAATTTGGTCATTATGTCATAGTTTGAGTATGTATCATCTTTTGAATGTAGCTTGTTTGACCAAGTTTGAACTAGGTGTTAGGGACCTTGCATGGAGGAGATCACTATAGCAAAGTTGTAGTGTTTGACATAAGGAACAACTTTTATTTTTGGGTCATGAACTGATTTAGCTTCTAACATGCTTGAATAGGTCCCACAAAAATCAGCAAAATCATGATTTCAACACTTAAGGAATTTTTTCTAAGTCTTGCACCCGGACAGTTCTGTCAGCCGAACTTTGGGATGATTTTTCTCCATTTCTGTTGCGAATTAGCACGTGATCCTTGAATGAAAATTGTAGCTGGTACATAGGTCTACAAATTCAGTTTAGGATGTTTGCACAACGGAGCCACGGATTTTCGGTAAAATCGTTTGCGAAACTCGTCGTCAGGCTCGGCATGTCGCGACTGAACGAACTGAATCATGCCATCGGTGGCCGACTGGCTCAGAGCTTGTGCGCCGCATGGCGCGGAGCATGGCCACGCGTCACCGGCGCTCTGCCCATCGCGGCCAAGGCAGGCCAAAGCGTGCCTTCTTCACGCCAGCACCCGCCCGCAACGCCCAGCGCCCTCAGTTCATTTTCCCCGCTCCTCCTTTGTCGTCTCGCAGCGCCAGCAGCAGCCGCCGAGCTCCCGCAGCTCCGCCCTCGCCATAACCATGCACAAGCTCGCGCCTAGCCACTCCATCACCACCGTAGCACTCCATCGCCACCCCTAGCAACCCCCCTGCCTCCTCCCATGCCCGCTGACAGCCTACGGTAAGCACCAGCGTCGTGCGCAAGCTCGCCGGAGCTTCCCCGCCGCGCCCGTCACCGTGGCTGGGGCGTGTCCCTCCACCATAGACCGCGTAGCCGTGCGCATTAGGTTCGCCTGAGCCCAGGGATACTCGTCCGCGCCTTTTTTCACTTCGCCGTGGCCTCCACCGGCGTACCGCCGTGGTCCAGCCCCGCCGCTCCGCCATTGCCGCCGCCGTCATCTCTAGAGTCGGCAATAGGTCCGGCCAGGTGGCTCAGTAGATTCGCTAGGTCAAGTAGATCACATAGGGAAGATGTCACCGCCGGTGAACTCGCCGCCGTTGAGTTCTAGCCGCGTCAGTCGAGCAGCGCCGCCGTACTCTGCTGTGTCTCGCTGACCAGTGGGTCCCGCTTGTCAGCGACACAAGAAGAGAAAGCTAGTTCAATTTTTATAGATTTAAATCCTGATTTCATGTGTTTTGTTATTTTTGTATCTGTAGTTTGGTAGCTCCTAAATTTGTGAAATAAATTTTGTAGTGTTCCTTAGAAAGTATAGTATTTAGGAAAAATATGTTTTTAACATTTAAAGTAGAATTTTTTGGAGATTTAAATAGGGATTTGAATTGTGCTTTTGAATGCATTCAAATTTGTTTATTTTATATCTAGAGTTCCTGTGCTCCAAAAATTATGAAATTTTTGTGGTAAGCTAGTCTTAGCATATATGTGCTCTGGTAAAAATTTGAGGACCAGTGCAAGGGTAGATTTATAGTTATAGATTTTTCTTTTATGGATAGTAAATCCTTGCATGAATTTTCATAAATTAATTATGAGTCCAAAATTCATGAAATTTGTTGGAGGTAATCCTAGTACCGTATGGATGTTAAGAAAAATAGGAAATCTGTTGCTTGACACTTTTCAATAGGATTTTCCATTTATGCTATTTCAAGCCTTGTTGCCTTGTCATTTTTGCATAGGATATTATACTTGGTAAAATGACATGAAATTTTTATAGTAGTCCTTTCATAGCATTAGTAAGGCACTGTAAATTTTTGAGAATTTATTAAATATATCTGATATATATTTATTATTTAACCTAGATGTATAAATAAAATAATAAAGGCAATTAAATAAATAGTTTGGGCTTCACCATTATATGATCCTAAATGTAATTGGTATGCTTAAACTGTTGGTGGATTCTATGTTGTCAAATTTTGAATGATTACATGAAGTAGAAGTATCGTTACTTTATGTTGCAAGTTGAATAGTTTTCGGACAGATTCTGTAGTTTGATGAATTGCATGTGGAAAATGATGTGTACTGTAAAAATGGTTAATAACAAAGTTGTAGAGAATTTGATAAGCTTTCCAGAAAGTCCAGGATCACTGTATTTGGATTAGTGGAACTCCAGTTATGAGTAAAACAAGTAGCTACTGTTTTGGGGCATAGTCGATGCATTGTAGAAGTAGTTAATTAATAATCGAGAAGAGTTATGCACCTACTCAATAAACATGATGCATGTGTTAAACATATATGCATTCGTAATACTTATGCCATATTCATGCATCAAGGATCGGAGGAAGAGATCATGTTGCTGGAATTCAAAGAAGTAGAGGAAGGGAACCAGCAGGAGGATCCGCAAGCCGCAGCTCCCAAAGGCGTGGAGCAGAACCCTAAAGAGCTTCCGGAGTGCCCTGACCACCGCCCTACTTCCTTCCTATGAGGCAAGCCCCGGAGCATTATAAGTCTCCCAGTAATTTACAAATGTTTACTTACGTACTTATGATTGATGCATTAGGTTATAAGAGTTGAATGAAACCACTTGATGCATGTAAATTCCTTGTCCAGATATTAACCCTTTAACCGGTATAGGTTCAGGATCAAATATATGCTTAGCCATGCTTAGACCGGTAGAAGTTGGGTGATGTCCTGTCACCTGCGAGATGTAGGTGGATACCGTAGCACGGTTGGCTATATCTGCTATCGTGGAACATAACCATGAGGTAAAAGTAAATCGAGACCGAACGGGAAGTCGATAGAGAAGCAACAAGACATGGAGGTCTTGGGTATGGATTTATCCCCGTTTGTGTTGATTAAGGACCATACCGTTGTTGGCGCTTCTGACAAGATTGAACGCATGCCTCTCACTTAGCTGGCCGGATAACTCGTTCCGACCGCGAAGCCGAGTAATTCAACTCAGGCCGGGAACCGTTCTGTTGTGCGCTCCTTCCGGGGAACGATCAGACTGAGCCCAAGGGCAGGCTTGGCCTGAGCATCCTGGCATCTGGTGTTCCAGATTGTGCGGCGCGGTACGGACCCGCGAAATGTGTACCTGAGTTGTATCAAAGGTGACCTAAGGCTATCGTGGCTGGTAGACCTGGGTTTGTGTTAGGAATAAATTCCCAGCTGGTTGAAATCGATTCGAATCGCCGTCTCTCCCGGATAGTGAGAAACTTGGCTAGTTCCAACATCGTAGTAACTGTGTTATGAAACATGATGGTTCGAATGAATATGGAATTACAATACCTGCTATGGTTATTATTGTACGCTTCTAAATGATATATCACATGTTTGGCACAGGATAGTTGCTAATCTAGAAATGGATAGTTATAATTAATCTGCTAAAGAAGTCGTAACTATACCATGACTCAATTGCTTTTACGCAAAAATGTTGTCAAGTTACGTCCACTTATACAGCCTTGCATAATCCTTGGAGTCATTTTATTTCTAGTTCATGACGGGTAAGTCTAGCTGAGTACTTTCTCGTACTCAGGGTTTATTTTCCCATTGTTGCAGATGGCACTGTGTATCATGGTTATTGCAAGAGTTGCTTCTATCCTGCTGTGGATGAGGAGTAAGCCTTGGGCAGGCTTCTTTAGTAATTCCTATCTTTGCTTTTGTGGACCGTGATCTGACTTGGCACTGTATCAAACTATGTTGGAAACTTTATCTTCAAACTTATTTGCTTCTGCTTTATTTATCAAACTCGGTTTGTAATAACTTTTATTCGTACTCTCATGATGAAAAGTATCTGTGAACTTTATGTAATATGTGGCATGTATGTTGAATCCTGTACGATCTTGGTTGTTGTAAATCGTTTATCGAGACCCGTCGTGGTACTCGACGGACTACCGGGTTTATATGGGTTCAAGTATGACAGTGCGACCGCTTGTGGATTGCCATTGTACTTGTATTCTTATAAATTGGTCGGTTCTGCGACAGCTGGCATCAGAGCAAGATTCAACGTTAATTGTCACAAGGGTATTTAAAACAAAAGTTTTTGTTTTCCAAAAACCCTTCTCTAGCAACTAAAAGTTATATAATAGGTATTTAAAATCTAAAGTGTGCCAATGATCACTTTCCTTATGCCCAAATTAAGGACTATTAGGTGGCTATTTAAGTACTAACATGGGGGTTTTTACTTCGTCGTCCATACGGCGTGCTATTGTATGGATGCCATTCACTTGAGTGGTAATATATGGATCAAAGGCCTCTACGCCAAGGTAAGATGATGAGTGTATGACCGCCAGATGTGAGCGTGCGGTCGGGGAGAGTAACTTTGGTACGGCTATGTATGCATGCTTGCATGTGTGTATGGTACGTTTTTAATTGTGGGTTTAAATTATTGTCGGGTAGATTGATACGGAAGTATATGTATGGGTATACATATATGGAAGTATTTACAATTACATTACGCATATTTCATTATGGGTTTAGGGCTGAGATGAAATTTTATGCAGGTACACTAACAACGAAACATGTAGCTCGACTAGTTACGCTATTTATGAGAGAACGTATGTACGCCACCGTGTCTACCGTTAGAAATAAATTTTTCCTAAGTTTGTGAGGACGTATGGAACGAGCATGCATCATGATAATTACCATTCACATAACTACATTGTTCCTCCCCTTATAAAATTCTTACTCGGTTATGTAACTCTTATCCATTTTGGCATTGTCTCACCAAAGGGTACATGTTAATGGTGCAGATGGCACGCACACCAAGCATCCTTTCATAAGTCCACCGGGGCGAGCTCCCCGCCATCAGCTTGCTCACGTACCCATCAACGTCATCACGTTTCTTGGAGAGTTTGGGATGCCCACACTCTTGTGGAGAGTGCTTTCGGCTATGTAGGCTATCTGATGGAATGGAGCCCCGCTACTTACAGGCGAATGAGCGAGTTGGGGAAGGTCTCTTAATTCTTGTGGAGGCCGTTGTTCGTCCCCGAGGTGACGATTACGAGTGGACAGAGTTGGTGTTATGAGTCAATGGCAGGGATCTTTGAAGAAGCGGTGGCGAGGCAGCCTTTGGGATCCCGAGGGATATCATGGATCGTTTTCCTCGGGGTGGCAGCCGCCTTGGCTGGAGTCTTTTCGAGAGGTAACCCTCCCATCGACTCATGGCAGCGAGCAAGAGGAAGATCTTTGGAGATTGGTGTAGCGAAGGGTAGAAACGGTGATAACCCTTCCATGAGCGCCATGTTCGCGATGATGAGAGTGTTAGATGGAGTAGAAGGTAGCCTCGGACATGTATGCGGTGCTCTTGGTCATGCTCGCGAGGATCGACGTCGACAGGAGGAGCACGACGCCGAGATTGAGAGGCTCCTTTGAAGAGATGACTCAGTTAACTCACGGTGAAATGCGGCTTGGTCCGGGAAGATGTCCTAAGAGCTCGACGGTTTGAGCTAGGACAAAGCGGTGGCCAATCTGAGAAGAATACAACGACAATCTACATGAAGAGGTTCATCTACTGAACAATCAGCTCCACCCTTATGTCCCACCTGGAGCCGTAGAGATGGATCTAGAAGGGTACGAGGAAGAAGAAGAAGCAGTGGAGCCTGAAGAAGAAGTAGAACCTGAGGAAGGAGAGGATCCTACATCTGACCTCGATAGTGATCATGATGAGGATTAGATCACTTAGTACTTAGTGGAAGGTCTAATGTATCACCTTTATTCATGTAATGGACCTATAGTTCGAGTTTGGCCTTAGTAACCCGACTATCCTGTAATGTCAATTAATTACACGTTTGGATGAACATCAATGCAATTCTAGTTCTTTGTCGGTAATCACGATTTGAATTTGCATGCGTTATGAGCGCGATGAGTGGTCAAAGTGGTGATGTCTTGTTGCAAGAATGAATTGTTATGCCTCTGTTTTTATTGTGAATTTGAGAATTTTCTCCAGTAATTTCAGTTTGGCATGATTATGATTCATCTGCAATCTCTTGACATCAACCAATAATCGCTTATTGTTGCAACTTCACAGATGACGCGCACCCGTGCTGGAGCTGGTAGCAGTCACGATGGCAATGGTGATGACTTACCACCACCACCACCGCCGTCTGCTTAGAAGTTCTTTGCTCAGTTCTTGGGGAGCCAGAGGACAATGGAAGAAGCTTTGCGCCTTATCGCGCAAAACACTGCTCGTGGCCACCCACATCAACCAGGGGCCGAGCCAAATCAGCACAGTACATTCAAGGAGTTTCTGGACATGAAGCCTCCGATCTTCAAGGTGGCTGAGGAACCACTGCAGCCGATGAATGGTTGAATACCATTGAGTAGAAATTTCTGTCTGTTGAGGGTCACGGAACATCCGAAAGCGTAGTATGCTTCTCATCAATTACAAGGACCAAGCGGGGATCCGGTGGACACATTTCTGTCATCCCGCCGCTAATCTTGCGAGTGACACTGGGAATAGTTTAAGCTGGCTTTTAGAGGACACCATATTCCCCCGGGCCTGATGCGCATGAAAGCAGCCGAATTTATGAGGCTCACTCAAGGAACAAAGTCCCTCACAGTGGAGTATATACGCATTCAACAACTTGTCCGAGATATGCTCCGGGTTTTGTGGATACCAAGGAGAAAAAAGATAGAGAGCTTCAAGCGAGGTGCGGGTACTAAAGCGATGAAGACTATGGCAAATTCTAGGTGTGCCACGTACAATGAGTTTATTAGTGATGCCTTGACCCAAGAAAACCACAACAACATGCATGCAGTTGCTAAAGGTCGCAAGAGGACATATGAGGCCGGTTCCTCCGGATCTTTCCAGTCAAAAGCGCCTATCACAGCTAGGCCACAATTCCGTCCACCTGCACCCAAGTTTAGGCCCCCACCACCGAAAGCTCAGAATAATAGGCCACAGAAACCATTCCGTAAGGCGTTCACTATTGCCTTACCAAAAGGAAATGGCAATCAGGACAGCTCCACCGGATTCAGAAGTAATCAACCATGTTTCAACTGCAACCAACTGGGTCATTGGTCCAAGGAATGCCCCCACCCCAAGAGGAATGGCAACCCAAATCAGAACAATCGGAGGCGGTGAATGCGAGGCACGTCAAGGACAAGTGCATTATACATCATTGTGGAGGAAGTGCCCGCGGAGAAGTTGTCACGGTGGTATGTTTCTTGTCAACAAGTATCCCATTTGTTGTTTTATTTGATTCGGGAGCTTCTCATTCATTTATGAGTCAAGCATTTGCATCTAGACATGGTCTAGAAATAATTGAAGTAAACAAAGGGGGTTTTAACATAAGTTCAATAGAGAAGAATCTGTTACTACCAAAAGATAGTCAAAAATGTACTCATCGTGATACAAGGGAGGGAGTACACCACGGATTTGATAATATTGCCCGGGTTGTCAATAAGTGTAATCTTAGGCATGAATTGGATGAAGGATCATGGTGTTCTTATTGACACTAGCACCCGTACTATTATGTTGAGAGAACCCACGGGAGGGAATGCTTTCCTAGTCCCACTCTCCCGTGATTTCGAACCCCAACATTTAGCTTGTGCTATCCAAGCCACCACACTTAGTGATATCCCCATAGTTTGTGAGTTTCCGGATGTATTTCCAGAGGAATTACTAGGCTTACCACCTGATAGGGAGGTGGAATTCAAGATTGAGTTAGTGCTAGGTACAGCACCCATTTCAAGAAGGCCCTATAGAATGCCACCCAATGAGTTAGCAGAACTTAAGGTTCAATTGCAAGATCTCTTGGACAAAGGTCTTATCCAACCTAGCTCATCTCCGTGGGGATGTCCAGCCTTGTTTGTGAAAAAGAAGGATAAGTCACTGAGAATGTGTGTAGATTATAGACCACTCAATGCTATGACCATCAAGAACAAATATCCATTGCCCCGCATCGACATCTTGTTCGATCAGTTAGCGAAGGCAAAGGTATTCTCCAAAATTGATTTGAGATCAGGTTACCATCAGATAAAGATCAGACCGGAGGATATACCTAAAACTGCTTTCTCTACTAGATACGGCTTATATGAGTATTTGGTTATGTCTTTCGGACTAACAAATGCTCCAGCCTATTTCATGTACCTGATGAACTCGGTATTCATGCCCGAACTTGACAAGTTCGTGGTCATGTTTATCGATGACATATTGATTTATTCAAAAAATGAGACAGATCATGAAGAGCATCTGAGGATTGTCCTATCCAGACTGAGGGAGCATAAGCTATATGCCAAGTTTAGCAAATGTGAATTTTGGATGAGCAAAGTACCTTTCTTAGGTCACATTTTATCAAGAGATGGAATCTCAGTAGACCCATCCAAAGTACAAGAGGTCACGGATTGGAAAGCCCCAACTTCGGTTCATGAAGTTCGAAGTTTTCTAGGGTTAGCAGGGTACTATCGTCGGTTTATTCCATATTTCTTAAAGATAGCTAAGCCTATGACCAGACTACTTCAGAAAGATGAGAAGTACAAATGGACACCAGAATGTGAAACAGCTTTTCAGACCCTCAGAACTTTGTTGACTACAGCACCTGTGGTAGCACAACCAGACATTGAAAAGCCTTTTGATGTATTTTGTGATGCATCTAGAATAGGTTTGGGATGTGTGCTTATGCAAGAAGGAAGAGTAATTGCATATGCTTCTCGGCAATTGAGGAAACATGAAGTCAACTACCCTACACATGATTTGGAACTTGCAGTCATTGTTCATGCGTTAAAGATATGGAGACATTACTTGTTGGGCAATGTATGTCATATCTATACTGACCACAAAAGTCTCAAGTATATCTTTACCCAGCCAAAGCTGAACATGAGACAACGAAGATGGTTAGAATTGATTAAGGACTACAATTTAGAAGTGCATTACCATCCGGGTAAAGCTAATGTAGTAGCCGATGCACTCAGTCGAAAGTCCCATTGCAACACTGTGGAAGCATTGTTAGAAGATGGATTCAACTTATTACATCCTGCTGTACTATACAATATCACAATTAGTTGTTCGCTTGAGGGCAAAATCATAGAGCTACAGCAGACAGATGTAGGAATAAGTCACATCAAGAGAAAAATGCAAGAGCAGGAAACCAAACATTTCAGATTGGACGAAAGAGGTGTATTATGGTTTGAGGACCGACTAGTGGTACCAAAAGACCGTGAGCTAAGGAATCAAATTTTAGATGAAGCTCACTCATCCAAATTGTCTATCCATCCGGGTAGTAGTAAAATGTATCAAGATTTAAGAACCCGTTTTTGGTGGACTAAGATGAAGAAAGAGATCGCAGCCTATGTTGCGAGGTGTGATAACTGCAGTAGAGTGAAAGTCGTCCATATGAAAACTGCTGGATTCTATTCCAGGATGGAAATGGGTGGAAATCAGCATGGACTTTATCATAGGCCTTCCAATGATGCCGACAGGTCACAATTCAATCTGGGTTATTGTAGATCGTCTCACCAAGTCAGCACACTTTATACCCGTGAACACCGGTATATAGTTGGAAAATCTGGAGATATATGTTTCCCGGATCGTGAGGCGCATGGAGTACCCGGACTATAATCTCGGATCGAGGACCACAGTTCATAGCTTCGTTTCGGGAGCACTTACACGGGCTTTGGGAACCAAGCTAATCGGAAGTTCGACTTATCATCCGCAAACTTGGGAGATGAAGAGGCGAGTGAACCAAATCCTAGAAGATTTACTTAGAGCTTGTGTTATATCTTCAAAAGGTTCATGGGAGAAATGGTTACCTTTAGCTGAATTCTCCTATAACAATAGTTATCAAGCGAGTATCAAAATGGCTCCATTTGAAGCCTTGTATGGCAGAAAGTGCAGAACTCCATTGAATTGGATTGAGCCCGGTGAAAGGAGATACTTTGGTATTGATTTTGTCAATGAACCCGAAGAGCAAGTACGTATCATCCAACAACATATGAAGGCAGCTCAATCAAGACAGAAGAGTTATGCCGACAAAAGAAGAAGACCACTGACTTTCGAAGTGGGTGACTATGTATACTTGAGAGTATCACCCATGAAAGGTGTGAAAAGATTTGGGATGAAAAAGAAGCTTTCACCAAGATATGTAGGGCCATACAAAATTTTGGAATGAAAAGGAAATGTTGCGTATAAGTTACAACTTCCACCAGAGATGAGTGCAATCTTTGATGTGTTCCATGTTTCGTAGTTAAAGAAATGTCTTCGAGTACCGGAAGAAGCTATTGCACCCACCAACGTGCAGCTTCAATCGAATTTGACCTATGAAGAAAAGCCAATTCGAGTATTAGAGGAAATGGAGAGAGTAACAAGGAGTAAGATTATTAAGTTCTATAAGGTGGTGTGGAACAATCATAGTGAACAAGATGCTACGTGGGAAAGAGAAGATTATTTACGAGAAGTTTATCCCGCCTTTTTCCAAGAATGGTAGGTCTTGCAAATCTCGGGACGAGATTTTTATAAGGGGGAGGGGCTGTAACACCTCGGGTGTTAGCCTTGCATAACTTGACTTGCATAACATAAGCATGATCATCACGCATTCATAAACAAGCATTTACAATTGAAACATTTGATTGAAACGTCTGCAACATTTGCTTGTTATCGCATGTTTCTTTGTACATATGCAAATGATCATGAATGAAAACATGTACTTGGTGGTTGTGAGTCACAAAAACATGTAACCACACTTGGGTTAGCATTAGAGCATTGTTCATGAAAGTCACTTTTCATAATCAAGCCTTTAAGGCATGTTTCATGTGATTGCACTAACTGGCTCTATGAGTGACTACTACGTGAAATGATTGAATGACCTCGCAAATTGCTTAAACATGCTTAGGATATCATCATGAACAACTTTGGTATTTAGGGCTAGGGCTAATTTGGTCATTATGTCATAGTTTGAGTATGTATCATCTTTTGAATGTAGCTTGTTTGACCAAGTTTGAACTAGGTGTTAGGGACCTTGCATGGAGGAGATCACTAAAGCAAAGTTGTAGTGTTTGACATAAGGAACAACTTTTATTTTTGGGTCATGAACTGATTTAGCTTCTAACATGCTTGAATAGGTCCCACAAAAATCAGCAAAATCATGATTTCAACACTTAAGGAATTTTTTCTAAGTCTTGCACCCGGACAGTTCTGTCAGCCGAACTTTGGGATGATTTTTCTCCATTTCTATTGCGAATTAGCACGCGATCCTTGAATGAAAATTGTAGCTGGTACATAGGTCTACAAATTCGGTTTAGGATGTTTGCACAACGGAGCCACGGATTTTCGGTAAAATCGTTTGCGAAACACGTCGTCAGGCTCGGCATGTCGCGACTGAACGAACTGAATCCTACCATCGGTGGCCGACTGGCTCAGAGCTTGTGCGCCGCGTGGTGCGGAGCGTGGCCACGCATCACCGGCGCTCTGCCCAGCGCCCTTCTTCACGCCAGCACCCGCCCGCAACGCCCAGCGCCCTTAGTTCATTTTCCCTGCTCCTCCTTCGTCGTCTCGCAGCGCCAGCAGCAGCCGCCGAGCTCCTGCAGCTCCGCCGTCGCCATAACCGTGCACAAGCTCGCACCTAGCCACTCCATCACCACCATAGCACTCCATCGCCACCCCCAGCAACCCCCCTGCCTCCTCCCGTGCCCGCTGACAGCCTACGGTAAGCGCCAGCATCGTGCGCAAGCTCGCCGGAGCTTCCCCGCCGCGCCTGTCACCGTGGCTGGGGCGTGTCCCTCCACCATAGACCGCGTAGCCGTGCGCATTAGGTTCGCCTGAGCCCAGGGATACTCGTCCGCGCCTTTTTTCGCTTCGCCGTGGCCTCCACCGGCGTACCGCCGTGGTCCAGCCCCGCCGCTCCGCCATTGCCGCCGCCGTCATCTCTAGAGTCGGCAATAGGTCCGGCCAGGTGGCTCAGTAGATTCGCTAGGTCAAGTAGATCACATAGGGAAGATGTCACCGCCGGCGAACTCGTCGCCGTCGAGTTCTAGCCGCGTCAGTCGAGCAGCGCCGCCGTACTCTGCTGTGTCTCGCTGACCAGTGGGTCCCGCTTGTCAGCGACACAAGAAGAGAAAGCTAGTTCAATTTTTACAGATTTAAATCCTGATTTCATGTGTTTTGTTATTTTTGTATCTGCAGTTTGGTAGCTCCTAAATTTGTGAAATAAATTTTGTAGTGTTCCTTAGGAAGTGTAGTATTTAGGAAAAATATGTTTTTAACATTTGCAGTAGAAAGTTTTGGAGATTTAAATAGAGATTTGAATTGTGCTTTTGAATGCATTCAAATTTGTTTATTTTATATCTAGAGTTCCTGTGCTCCAAAAATTATGAAATTTTTGTGGTAAGCTAGTCTTAGCATATATGAGCTCTGGTAAAAATTTGAGGACCAGTGCATGGGTAGATTTATAGTTATAGATTTTTCTTTTATGGATAGTCAATCCTTGCATGAATTTTCATAAATTAATTATGAGTCCAAAATTCATGAAATTTGTTGGAGGTAATCCTAGTACCGTATGGATGTTAAGAAAAATAGGAAATCTATTGCTTGACACTTTTCAATAGGATTTTCCATTTATGCTATTTCAAGCCTTGCTGCCTTGTCATTTTTGCATAGGATGTTCTACTTGGTAAAATGACATGAAATTTTTATAGTAGTCCTTTGATAGCATTAGTAAGGCACTGTAAATTTTTGAGAATTTATTAAATACATCTGATATATATTTATTATTTAACCTAGATGTATAAATAAAATAATAAAGGCAATTAAATAAATAGTTTGGGCTTCACCATTATATGATCCTAAATGTAATTGGTATGCTTAAACTGTTGGTGGATTCTATGTTGTCAAATTTTGAATGATTACATGAAGTAGAAGTATCGTTACTTTATGTTGCATGTTGAATAGTTTCCGGATAGATTCTGTAGTTTGATGAGTTGCATGTGGAAAATGATGTGTACTGTAAAAATGGTTAATAACAAAGTTGTAGAGAATTTGATAAGCTTTCCAGAAAGTCCAGGATCACTGTATTTGGATTAGTGGAACTCTAGTTATGAGTGAAACAAGTAGCTACTGTTTTGGGGCATACTCGATGCATTGTAGAAGTAGTTAATTAATAATCGAGAAGAGTTATGCACCTACTCAATAAACATGATGCACGTGTTAAACATATATGCATTCGTAATACTTATGCCATATTCATGCATCAAGGATCAGAGGAAGAGATCATGTTGCTGGAATTCGAAGAAGTAGAGGAAGGGAACCAGTAGGAGGATCCGCAAGCCACAGCTCCCGAAGGCGTGGAGCAGAACCCTAAAGAGCTTCCGAAGTGCCCTAACCACCGCCCTACTTCCTTCTTGCGAGGCAAGCCCCGGAGCATTATAAGTCTCCCAGTAATTTACAAATGTTTATTTACGTACTTATGATTGATGCATTAGGTTATAAGAGTTGAATGAAACCACTTGATGCATGTAAATTCCTTGTCCAGATATTAACCCTTTAACCGGTATAGGTTCAGGATCGAATATATGCTTAGCCATGCTTAGACCGGTAGAAGTCAGGTGATGTCCTGTCACCTGCGAGATGTAGGTGGATACCGTAGCACGGTTGGCTATATATGCTATCGTGGAACAGAACCATGAGGTAAAAGTAAATCGAGACCGGACGGGAAGTCGATAGAGAAGCAACAAGACATGGAGGTCTTGGGTGTGGATTTATCCCCGTTTGTGTCGATTAAGGACCGTACCGTTGTTGGCGCTTCTGACAAGATTGAACGCATGCCTCTCACTTAGCTGGCCGGATAACTCGTTCCGACCGCGAAGCCGAGTAATTCAACTCAGGCCGGGAACCGTTCTGTTGTGCGCTCCTTCCGGGGAACGATCGGACTGAGCCCAAGGCCAGGCTTGGCCTGAGCATCCTGGCATCTGGTGTTCTAGATTGTGCGACGCGGTACGGACCCATGAAATGTGTACCTGAGTTGTATCAAAGGTGACCTAAGGCTATCGTGGCTGGTAGACCTGGGTTTGTGTTAGAAATAAATTCCCAGCTGGTTGAAATCGATTCGAATCGCCGTCTCTCCCGGATAGTGAGAAACTTGGCTAGTCCCAACATCGTAGTAACTGTGTTATGAAACATGATGGTTCGGATGAATATGGAATTACAATACCTGCTATGGTTATTATTGTATGCTTCTAAATGATATATCACATGTTTGGCACATGATAGTTGCTAATCTAGAAATGGATAGTTATAATTAATCTGCTAAAGAAGTCGTAACTGTACCATGACTCAATTGCTTTTACGCAAAAATGTTGTCGAGTTACGTCCACTTATACAGCCTTGCATAATCCTTGGAGTCATTTTATTTCTGGTTCATGACGGGTAAGTCTAGCTGAGTACCTTCTCGTACTCAAGGTTTATTTTCCCATTGTTGCAGATGGCACTGTGTATCATGGTTATTGCAAGAGTTGCTTCTATCCCGCTATGGATGAGGAGTAAGCCTTGGGCATGCTTCTTTAGTAATTCCTATCTTTGCTTTTGTGGACCGTGATCTGACTTGGCACTGTATCAAACTATGTTGGAAACTTTATCTTTGAACTTATTTGCTTCCGCTTTATTTATCAAACTCGGTTTGTAATAACTTTTATTCGTACTCTCATGATGAAAAGTATCTGTGAACTTTATGTAATATGTGGCATGTATGTTGAATCCTGTACGATCTTGGTTGTTGTAAATCGTTTATCGAGACCCGTCGTGGTACTCGACGGACTACCGGGTTTATATGGGTTCAAGTATGACAGTGCGACCGCTTGCGGATTGCCATTGTACTTGTATTCTTATAAATTGGTCGGTTCTGCGACACCCACAATTAAGTACCTTCATATATACATGTATGCAACATGTAAATACTCCAGTAACCACAACTAACTCTCCCCTAGACCGACGGTTGGACGGTCATGCTCTCGCAACTCACACTTACCTTAGCGTAGAGGCAATTGATCATACATTGCCATTCAAACGAATGGCACCGATGCAATATCACGCCGCATGGACGATGAAATAGAAACAATCAATTTCCCCCAAGTTAGTAATTATATATAAGCCACCTAGAAGTCCTTAAGTGGGCTATAAGGGATGTGATCACCAGTATACCATAAAATTTTTTATTTTTGAACACTTATATATAACTATAAGTTGGAAAACCGTTTTCACAACAAAAGATTTTGTTTTAAATAGCCACAAGACATGTTTAATGTTGAATCTAGCTCTGATGCCAGCTGTCACAGAACCGACCAATTTATAAGAGCACAAGTACAAAAACAATCGCCGAAACGATCAAATTCTCGAACTTGAGCCCATATAAACCCGGTAGTCAACTGAAATCTCAAAGGATTTCAAACCAACTTGCATACAACCAAGATCACAGTAATTCAACATAACATATCGTACATTACAACATTTCGCAGACGTTCGCAATTAGATTACATCATCACAAAGTCATCGTTATTACAAAACCAGTCTTGTAAAACATGCGGAAGCAATTAGTTTAACTTAGACACCCAAGTTCAAATACACATACTGGTTCGCTGATCACAGCCCGCAAAAACATTCAGATAAGAGAACAGAGATCATGCCCATGATCTAGTCTTCATCACCCGTCGGGTGGAGACAATACTTACAGAATCCCTAATATAGAAGGTCATCTGCAATAAGAGGGAATAAACCCTGAGTACGGGAATGTACTCAGCTAGACTTACCCGCCGAAAACCAAACAAATGACACCAAGGATTATGCATAGCTTAATGTAGTGTTTCTGGCTGACACTTTCTTTTTGCAGAAAAGCATAAGTAATAATGATCAACTCTTAACCTGAACTAGCAGTGACTTTTAGCCATTTACCTGTCAACTATATTAGCACCTGTACTAAGCAATCATTTTATTAGGGTGCGAACATTAATAACCATATCAAGTATTCATTGTGGCAACCTTATCATCATCATCCATTTAACCATATCGTTAAATTAATTGAATCTACGTTGCCGCTGCTCAGTCAAGTTCTCACTATCCGGGAGAGACGGCGATTCGAATCGATTCCTATCCAGCTGGAGGGATATTCCTAAACAGAAACCCTGCTTCCCCCGTTAGGGTCGCAAACAAGTCACCTTTGGTACGATTCAGGAGTCGCGAGTCCGAACAGATCGACATTCTCAGAGAACCACTCTGCCAAGGTTGTTCGGGACTCTAACCCGCCTTGGACTTATGCCAATGGCTCTCCGCACATCCTTACTACCTCCAGAATGCACGCCACCACTCGCGTCCTTGCCTGAGTCGAGCTACTAGGCTTCGCGGTCGGAACGACTTATCCGGCCAGCTAAGTGTTAGGCTGCGTTCAACATGACATGAGGACGTACAGTGTATCGGTCCTTAAACGACTTAGACGGAGTCACTATGTTCAAACCTACATAAGACCCCGCCCGGTCTTAATTCATTATTCATATGGTTCTTTTCCACGATAGCAAATATAGCCAACCGTGATCCACCTCATCCTAAAGCTCGCAGGTGACAGGAAATCACCTGACTTCTACCGCACTAAGCATGGCTAAGCATTTAACCCGTTCCTGAACTTAAATAGGATTCCAGTGAGATATCTGGACAAGGAAGGATATATATAATGCAGCAATTGGTTCCAAACAATTCCTATACTTAATGCATCATCAACAATAAAAGATACTCAAAGTATTTGTAAAAGCATGGGAGGCTTAATATGCTCCGGGGCTTGCCTTTAAGGAACGAGGAAGGCTGGTGGTCAGGGCACTCGGGCAATTCCTCCACGGCGACTGCTTCGTCGGCTTCCTGCACCTCGAGCTCCTCCTCCTGGTTGGCTCCCTCAAACTCCAGCAACGTCACTCCCTCCGGCACAGCTATTGTATGAATACGCAAGATAAATATCATGGATGCACATGAACGAATGTCAGGGATGCTCGGGGAATGCGCATGTTCGCTGTAGTTTGCATATTCCAACTTAAGCCCTATTCAAATCACTTTACTTACCAAGTTTATACAACCTAATGTATAATTGCTCATCTTCAGTTAATGACCTAGCACCTGCACCTAATCATATCCTCAAGTTAGGCTAACCCCTAAACAATCAACGAGAACATTGCATCAAGCATACACTCAAGCATTTGTATTTCAGCAAAATGAAGACTATGTAGCAGTACAGTAAACTAGCCATAACTGGAGATTTATAAATCCAATTGACATGCAATAAGACAATCTAGAAAGCTTATGAAATTGTCTACAATTCATTTTCAGACCTCAAAGCATGATTCAAACCTTTACCAGGTCAAATTCCTAAATCAACAAAACTCTGTCCTCACAAGGCAAAGAGTAAGCAAAAACTGGAACCTAACTTTAAACAGCTGTAGTTTCTAAACTACTGGGCCAAATGCTCTCAAATTTTGACAGGAGCTAGATACATAAATTATATACAACTTTTGTATTCATCACATTCACAGCAAATCAAAATATCATGGGGAACTTTCTAAAGTCCCCAGATCTGTCCAGAGGGACATAATGCAAACGAAATAATTAATAACTTATGATGTAAACACATACTTGGACAAAACTAACTCTACTCACATATCACTCATATCACAAGAACACCAGAAAGTAGGGTGTTCATCCCCAAAACATTTCTTTTAATACCTTTCCTAATTTATTTAATTAATTAGATGAAATAGTAAACATATATGAAAACTACACCATTAAATCTACAAAAATTACAGTATATACTACATGCCCTAATTAGACTACCATAAAAATTTCACACCATTTGAGTAAGTATAACATCCTACACAAAAATGGTAAGGCAGAATGGCTTAAAATGGCATAATTAGGAAACCTTAGTGAAAAGTGTCAAGCAATAGATTTTATATTTTTCTTAGCATCCTTAAGGTACTAGGACATTCTCCAACAAATTTCATGGTCATTGGATTCATAGATAATTTACAAAAATTCACCCAAGTATCAATCAGTGATAAAAGGAAAATCTATAACTCAAAAACCATACATGCAATGACTCTCAAATTTTAACCAAAGCTTCTACTAAACAATACTAGCTTACCCACAAAATTTCACAATTTTTGGATCACAGAAACTCCAGATACGATTTAAACAAGTTTGCATGTATTCAAAAACACTTTTCAAGTTCCTATTTAATTCATCCAAAATTTCTACATAACGTGCTCAAGATATATTTTTCTTAAATACTAGACCTCACTGTGAGTCTAACAAAATTTGAATCACAGTATTTGGATCTACACATTTGGAGTTACAAAATTTACAAAACAGCAGTCAAAACTGAAAATTTGAACTATCTTTACGAATACACGGTCAGCGGCGTGTGGGACACAGTTGTCACCGGACCCATTGTCGGTGAGACGCAAACAGGGGAGGCATGACGACGGCGGCGGCGGCACACAATGAAGCTTCATGGCAGTGGCTCCTCGGTAAACCCACGGCACCGACGTGCGTGCTCCTCAAGTTACCCCGCGTCGATTGACCCCCTAAGCCTAGACCCTAGCGGCCCCTAAGCACGCCGGCCATGTCGCACGGCGGTGCATGGCCGTGTTCCGGCATGACCAGACCGGCATGGTCGGTAATGTCTTCACGGGAGCAACTACATGAGATGGGGAAGACGAGACGAGGGCTAGGGATGGAGGAGCGGTGCGGTGGTGGTGCATCAGGCCACGGTGGCGCCAATTCGGCGTGGCTTCAACCATGGCGGCCATGAATGGAATGGTCACACCGACCTTACCTAAGCTCGAATGGCTCGGCTAAGTGGTGGAGGACGTAGAGGCGAACACGGCGGAGCTACGGTGAAGGTGTAGTGCGCGCTTTAGCAGCGGTGCGTGAGCTTGGCGACGGCGAAGCTCCGCGGCAGCAATGGCGGAGTGGCTGCTTGTTGGCTGCACTGCTCTAGCGAGCGAACGAACGCAGAAAGAGGCAGAGCACGTGCGGAGGGCAGCCGGGCGTTCTCCACTTCAAGACGGCTAGCGCGCGGCGTGGTCAGGATGAGCTGGGCGCGTGGCGGCCACGCGGCGGCCCTCATCGGACCTCGGTCGGCCATGACCAGTCTGAAGCTCGCGTTTCAGATTACAACGGCATCGACTGACAGGCGATGTTTGACGGTGATTTACTCCTAAACCACGACGAGTTAGTGGACGAATTGTTCATAAAAGTTGTAGCCCTACCTTCCACTCCAACTTCTATTCAAGAACCAAAGTCTAATTCCCCACGAATCAGGAGTTACTTCAAGCCAAAGTTGGCTCGATCAAACTGGAAACATACTTAGGACTTAGAAAATTTTTCAAGTGTTGAGTCCACCTTCAATGCTGACTTGTGGGTCCTTTTTAACATGTTGTGCACATTTTCATGACTCGGCTTCTAAACAAAGTTTGTTCCTTATAAAATTTTCTACAACTTTGTTTTAGGTTCCTCAGACATGCAACCATCCTAAGCTACACTTTTTAAACAGTCAAACAAAAGGGTTTAGGGGTCAAAATTGGTCAAACCATGACTTGGGAACTTAATTAGTCAAAGTGATCAACATGAACAATGTCCCAAATGACATTCTAGGTGTAACTAAATTACTTAAAAGAATTTTTAGCCACACTACACATTGGTCACACAAGAATCAAGCATTGCATGTACTGAAACAATGAAAAACACATGAAATGTTACATCTGTTTCATAGTCATGTTTCACATGTTTCATGATCTTGTTGCATAGTACTACTAACCATGTTTCACTAAAGTGAGTGGCACATGTTGCACTTAAGTGTTGCACACTTTTCATTTCATAAAGGAAACAACACACATGAAACATAACGATACTTTACAATGTTTCAAAGACATGTTTCATGTGATATAAGCTTGTGAATGAATGAATGATGCTCATGTCCATGAAATGCAAGTGCAAATGTGGAAGCTAAACACCTGGGGTGTTACATGGCATATCCTCAAGGCGGCGCTCCCGCCCTGATACCACCCGCCGATGAACATCCCGAAATACTCCAGGGAAATGAACCCTAGCTTGTGGCTTGAGGACTACCGGCTCACCTGTCGGGCCGGCGGTGCGGACAGTGATGACTTCATCATCCACAATCTCCCCCTGTTCCTGGCCGACTCGGCACAAACATGGCTGGAGCAGCTTCCGCCCAACTACGTTCAAAGTTGGGCGGACCTAAAACAAATCTTCGTGAGGAACTTACAGGGCACTTACACATGCCCTGGGAACCCTTGGGACTTGAAGAACTACCAACAGAAGTCGGTAGAGACTCTCCACGACTACATCCAATGCTTCTCCCGATAGTGCAACGAGCTTCCCAATATCGCCGATGCCGACATCATCGGAGCCTTCCTATCAGGGACCACCTACGAGTCCCTAGTCCATAAGTTGGGATGTAAGGGCCCACGGACTACTAAGGAACTCCTCGACATTGTGACCAGCCATGCTTCCAGTGAGGAGGCGGTTGGAGCAATTTTCGATCGCTCTAGAGGCAAGACGAAGCGGGGTGAGGGTGCCGACGAAGGCCCCTCTAACCGCTCGAATAAGAAGAAGAACCGCAAAGGGCGTGGGGGCTCGCTCGTGGCCACCGCCGAGCGAAAAGCCGGTCGAGCGCCAGTCGAGGGCACCCCCGATCACTTCAACAAGCTGCTCGAGGGGCCATGCCCAAACCACGCCTTCTCCATCAAACACATGTACAAGGACTTCTCCCTCATGAAACGTTTCTTCACAGGCGGCTCCAAGAAATGGGAGCAAAAGAAGAAGCCTGAGGCAGAAGCCGACGACACCGGAGAGAAGGACGACAGCTTTCCATCGTTGGATGGCTGCCTCATCATCTTTGGTGGGCCAGAGGCATATAGCTCCAAGCGACGACAGAAGCTCGCGCGCCGAGAGGTCTACGAAGCCGAGCCTGCCACGCCCGCTTTCCTCAAATGGTCAGGGTCTCCCATAACCTTTGACCGATCCGATCACCCGGATAGCGTCACACACCCAGGCAGGTACCCATTGTTGGTCGACCCTATTGTCGGCATGAAGCGGCTCACTAAGGTGCTGATGGATGGAGGCAACGGCCTCAACATCATGTAGGCCGAAACGCTCGACGTTGTGGGCATTGACCGAGCGCGCATCCGACCGACCGTAGCGCCTTTCCATGGCATCGTGCCTGGAAAGCGGGCCATGTTACTTGGGCAGATCGATCTACCCATTACCTTCGGGGGTCCATCCAACTATAGGATGAAGACCCTCGCCTTCAAAGTGGTTGGGTTCCATGGAACCTACCACACCATCATGGGACGACCATGCTACGTGAAATTCATGGCCGTCCCCAACTACACCTACCTCAAGCTCAAGATGTTGGGCCCGCGTGGGGTCATCACCATCGGCACTTCTTTTTAGAGGGCCTACGAGTGCGAGGTCGAGAACTACGAGCTCGCTTCGGCAACCCTCGCTTCCGAGGAGCTCGCAGCCACTGGGAAGGACATCGCTGAAGGAGCGCCCGACGCGAAGCAGGCAGCTAAATCCTTTGAGCCTATGGAGAACATCAAGGAGGTCCTCGTCGACCCCAACAACTCCGCCGACAAGATGGTGCGCATCGGCACCGCTCTCTCCCCCAAGAAGGAAAACGCGCTTGTCGACTTTCTCCACGCCAATCGAGATATCTTTGCGTGGAAACCCTCGGATATGCCGGGAATTTCAAGGGAAGTCACCCTTATTATTTATTACTCAAGTCCATATATTGGCCTATAAATAGCCCCAAAACGCAAATGCGATGCACAACCACAAATACACACTGTTTGCACTCCTGACAGGAGGAAAAAAAGAAGCCCCAACGCGACTTCGTTACCGATCGACTCTAAAGAAATGGACGGGAAGCAGCAGTCTGCGGCAGCGATCCTCGTGGCCTGCATGGTGCTCTGCGCCAGCAGCATCAGCTCCGGCGACGCGGCCAGCGGCGGCGGCTGCGTGCTGTCGTTGACCATCGTGGTGACGCAGTCCGGCACGCACGAGTGGGCGCACGGGCAGCCGGTGTACGCGGCGACGGTGCGCAACACCTGCCGCTGCGAGCAGTCCAACGTGAAGGTGGCCTGCGACAGGTTCGACACCACGCTGTCCGTCGACCCGGCGAAGCTGAAGCAGGTCGGCGGCGGGGCGTGCCTCGTCAACGGCGGCGCCCCGGTGGCGCCGGGCCAGGGCGTCACCTTCAGCTACGCCTCGAGCAGGCAGTTCGGGTTCCGGCCGGTCTCGTCCACCGTGGTGTGCTAGGGGCCTCCTAGGGAATAGGGATCAATTGGAAATGTTTTTGTATGGGGTTATTTGTGGGAATAACGGGCAGGGGTAGGCTCTTCTTCTGTGTCAGTTGAAACCGACGATTTTTACAAGACTGGTGACAAATCACTGTTTATGTACTAGTGTTTGATATATAATGCTTATAAACCTAATCTTTTGCGGTAATGATTCCGTACCATTTTTAGCTGGCTTCGTCAGCAAATTCGTGTCCTGTTGGCAGAGGCTGAATGAAAATTAGAAATGGGGGTAATATTTCAACATTTACTACTGTAACTATCAAAACTTGTTATCTTAACTTGCCACCGGTATTTTTCTAGATTTATTTTAGTAGACGATGTGCCTATCAACACTTAGAACATGTGAATCTGATCACTTTGTTAATTAAGATCTCTTATCTTAATATCTAGGAAGTGCCCTTAGGTAAGTGTGTTTCTAGAATAATAATATTTTGTTATCAGATGTCTAGTGATAGAAAAATGAGTTCGTTAGTACTACCTTCATTTCAAATTATAAGATGTTTTGGAATGGAGGAAGACAGGGAGTTCAATTTAGGCCCTTTTGGATGAGCATTTCAGTGATCTCAGAATTTCTTGCCCCCCATTAAGACCTGGTGCGAAGCTGTATAGGCCCAATTAGGTGGCCCATTTGTTGCACTGTTCGGCCCTTGACGTCTCCGTTTAGAGACTTGCATTTGGAACCCGATATTTGCTTAATAAAAACTAACACATTATATAACAATGAAAATTGCAAAAATGTATCGGCAAGTTAGGAAGTTTTCAAATATCCATGCGCACCTCGATTCTTGGAAGCCTAACACTAGTAGGTCTTAAACAGATAACACCCGAAGTTGAATTGCTCTATTTTATTAGTTTCATAGGAATTTTGATGTACCAAATGTTTTCTAAAATGCATGCTTAGACACCCTGTTTTGTTGAAAAAGAAATGAGTGCCACGCTTCGTACTCCTACATATGTCTATAAAATGTTTAGGCTATAATTGCAATTTGGGCCATACGCAGTACAGTTTTGGTCCGTTTAAATCAGCGTTCCGCTGATCTCCTCAGCCTTTGAGGCCAATTTGGTGGCCCATTTGTTCTAGCATCATCATGTAACTGAAATGGCACCAAGTAGGATGCAAAAGGATCGGAAACATATCCATGTGAATACATTCTATATATAATTATTTTTCTCTATTTATTCACAAAAAAATATTTTTCTCTATTTTAGATTCCGCTATAAGGTAATATCAGTTGAGTCGGATAAAATATAAATAGATATCGACATCGTATATATATTTGACTTTATGTATCCGAATTTAGATGCAATGTCAAACACCGAATATCCGCCGAACTCGAATACATATGGACAATATCCATACCATTTACACTCTAGCACTAAGCAAATAGCATGTCTACTTTTCCTTTTATAGCATTGGATGACATGTCCATCCTGATTCCCAAGAACCCAAAAACCTCATACTTACTTTCTATTGAAAAAGAATGCAATGGTAAGTTAATCTAAGTTAAACTTCTATGTCCAAAAATATAAAGGATCTAAAAGTATCTTCTGTAAGGTCCCTAATCAGACCTCAAACTACTTGCTGAGTGTTGGTGGACAAATTAACAATCCACCTTAGCATGTCCCTAGTCACACCTTAAAACATACACGACCCTCAAATTCTCTCCCCTCAAGCCGTCACGACTAGGG
Organism: Miscanthus lutarioriparius; assembly: GCA_904845875.1. Taxonomy (NCBI): domain Eukaryota; kingdom Viridiplantae; phylum Streptophyta; class Magnoliopsida; order Poales; family Poaceae; genus Miscanthus; species Miscanthus lutarioriparius. Next base: position 46,029 of record CAJGYO010000070.1, read on the forward strand.
TTCTTCCTCAAGCCCCTAATTTTATGTTTTCCACCATTCCACTCACGCTCCCATCCAGATCCCACACCACCACTAAAAAAGGGATTTTTGGATACAGTCTCCTTTATTAACAGAGGCGGGCATCTTTGTAAATAGCCAGACAAATGTCAGAAAAATGTTTGCCTCTGCTAATCATTTATAGAGGCATGCCACTTAAGATGCATGTGTCTGTTAATCAATTTACCGAGGCGGTCTAATGACCACCTCTATAGGTGGACATTAATAGAGACAATTTGACAAAGATGGTCAAGATGTCCGCCTATGTTAAAAAAGTATCTCTTCGAAAATAGTTCCATGCACTAGTGTGCCGCACGGGATCCATCTGCCACCTCCCTCTCCATTTTCGATGGCCAGAATGACCCTCCTAGTCCTCGACATGCGCCTCCACCGCCCGCGTGATCTACCCCGGCTGGCTTCACTGTCACGCGCCCTCCTCAATGGCCTTCCACCTCTTGTGCGCCCTCCACTGGTTAGCTCCACCGCCCATGCCCCCTCCTTGGCGGCTTCTACACTTGCATGCCCTTTTCGAATGACCTCCACCACCCACACTAATGGGAATCAGAGTGCCCAATCTTCCTTCAGGTCAAGATAACTCTCGATTTAGTGGAGATTTCACACATATGATCCAACTTTCGATTACAAAGACCCAAACCCCGCAATCGCAATACCACACCTCCTCTTATTATCGGTTGTGCACTACCGATTGACCTTGCCATGAAGGCAAATCTATGTCCACGATTCAACAACACAAGCAAGAACAAGAAAGAACACAATCTAATATATTGGTGAACATGATTATGCACTTTAAGCTGGGGTCTCACAAACTGATGAACGACGATTGTTCAATGACAGATTAATCTAAGGAAAACTCAAACCTTAACTTGGGAACGACTACTAAATATATAGTATTAGGAGTAGCCAAGAACCCCTAGATGCGTCCCTAACGGACTCCAACACAATACATGGTCCAACTGCCCAAAAGACGGTGACACGGCTCCCCAGATATATTTTGAGCGCCCACTTATTTCGATTCTTTCCATTGACTCTGAAGGTGTTTTGAGGTGGGACCAATTTCATTGGCAACCTCATCTTTTTAGATCTTCGTGCATATATAGAACATAAAAATGGAGTACATATGTGACCTCGGCGTCAACTTTAGCGTGTACGCTCACGGAGTTTGAGATTGGCTTGGATGCCCACGTTGGTCTTGTATTCCTCCATGCCTCTTTCCAAGTAATCCATGATCCTCTCTCACATTCCTAATAATTATAATAGCACTAGGTAGCAATCTATTCTACAAAACACAAAAAATAAATTAATTACTAAGGAGCGATCTTACCTAGAGATTTAGTTGCCATATTAGAGCTCAAGTAATTGGCCCTTACATAACCACTTGAGGAGTGTCATGTGCTCATCATGCACGTCCTCCCGGTGGCCTCCACCACCGCCTACAAGCCTCCACCGCCTCCACTACCCACACCCTTCCCTGGTCACCTCCAAGGTGAACCAAGTTTTGATTTTTCTATTTGTTTGTCAATATTTATAATTCATGCAATATTCAATTACGGATTCATTTCCAACGGTGACAATGAAGAGCAGAGGTTCATGTTGAGCGCTTGAACAAAAAAATCATGTTCTATGACATCAACACTCCTCTAGAGCAAGATATGAAGGCATATGTGATGGTAATGAAGGCTCAATTTCAAGTGAAAGCAGATGCGGTGTTCAACAACAACTTTGGTGGATCAAGCGGTGCAATGGGTGGAGATAGTGAGACTAGTGGTGGTGACGACAATGAAGGAGAGAATTGATGCATTTCAATGTTTCTTGTTTGTAGATTGAACGCCATGATGAACAATGTCACTTAAATTTGAATTGGCATGTTGATATGATCCCGCTAGGGTTTGTTCCCGATCTTTCAATGAGAGGTGTGGGATAACTCGATTGATGGGTGGAGACGACGTTCACGGCCCGACTACAGCCTTCCAAGCTGCGCCTTAGCAACCGATACACCACCTCCAACAGTTGCCGCGATCTTGTGGAGCGCGATCAACCAAACCACTAGGGTAATTCCTGCAAGCAATCGAGGAACAAGCAAGAAAAAGTTGAACAAGCAACTCAATTGCAAATATGGAGATGAAAACCAATCTGAAATCACAAAGTTGGGGTTCTGAATCAAGTAGAACGGATGGTCTAGTCGACACACGCGTCTACAAGGAAGTAGCAATGGCTAAACATTCAACAAAATAAAACCCAATCTGTTTGTGGCGGCTCTAATCCTTATTAATACCTAGGGGAACGACCAGGGGGTTGTTGGGGTCGTTCTCCAACCCTAGGACGCGTCCCTAATGGACCCAACTTGATACATGGGTCATCGGCCCAAAATAGGGTGACGCAGCACCAAAGGCAGAAAAGATCCCGGCGTTGAAACGACTACTGCGGAAGCATCGGATAAGATATAGCCATGAGTCCAGATCTGTTGGAAAATAGACTTGATAAGCTTTCCAAAAAGTGCTAGAACGTCTCAATCGAAGTCCGTATGAAGTCATGGCGACCGTCGCAATTTGGGACTATTTTGCAGTCCGAATTCAACTTCCAAAACGTGTTGGACTTGGACTCTTTCTGTCCTTGGAACCAAAGTGACGTGGTGGCCTAGTGGAGGACATTAGGAATACTTGGATTTGGTCCCCAATCAACTTCATTAACCTTCCATGCTTTTCATATGCAATCAAACCTTCCCTCGATCCATGTAAGTAATTCTGAAAATGAGAATGAACACACATCATGGTGCAGCATCAATTCATCAAATGTATCAAATACAATCATGATAAAGAATTGTTTCACCTGTGAATCAAAAGTTGCCAATGTGGTTATATCCGAGCAGGTGATGTCCTCATCATTCTCCCCTTCTTGCCTGCAAGTCGTCTTCGACTTGCTCCAATGGCATTCAAAGGTGCTTGCTTTGATGTTGGAGCATGGAGCAACGACTATGCTGCATGGCCACAACCAGCAATGCTCCCCTTCTTTGGCCTTACCCTGTTGCATATCGAAAAAACTAGGAAAACTTTGCAACACATTATTAGTGTTAGTGCAGCCCCCTATATGATCATGGTATTGTAGCCCAAAAGGATATTTCATCTTAGAGCAAATGTAAACTTTATACACCAAATATTCTCCTTTGCGGTCGTATTTGCCAATTGCATGAAGCTAACAATGATTAAAACTTGGCAAACCAGGATCAAATTTAAGTTTCTCTTTTAGACAATTTAGATTACATAGAATATCAAATTCAATATAACCCAAAGTATTTAAAGAGTACAATAAATTCAGTTCATCTTGTGCACAAGTAATAGGATAAAAAATCTTTTCTTCAGCACATTTGTATGGTTCCAAGCCAAAAGTATCACACTTATTTGCTACTTGTGGCATAGGAGTAAAAGAATCATCAGCACACAAGTCCTCTTTATCACAAGGAATAGCAAGTAATTCATTTGGTGACAAAGGAAAATCAGCAGTGGGTTCCACTATTTGTTGCTCTTCATTAGCATGCAGAATGGACAAATTTTGGACATTATGGGTCACATCATTCTTGCAAGTATTCATAGATAATAGGATCTCCTTTTCAGCATTGAGAGCAAGACAAAACAATTGACCAATATGGCTATAAGATTTGCTAATTAACAAGGTTTGAATTTCAGAATTGAGCCCTCTCATGAACCTACTCATAACATCTTCCATGCATTCATCTAATCCACCAACACATGATGCAAATCTTAAAATCATGGTAGTATGCTTTTACAGTCCTACTATCTTGCTTCAAGTTGTCTAATTTTGTAAGCAAATAATCAGCATAATATGTAGGAACGAATACATCTCTAAAAAGAAATTTGAAGTCTTTCCAAGATTCTGAAACTTTGTTGTGCCTACAAATATGTTTCCATTCTAGTAAAGCATATTCAATCAAAACATTAGAGGCAATACAAATCTTTTGTTTCTCGGACAGGTCATGCTCATCAAATTCATTGTCTACTTTTAACTCCCAATCAATGTAAGCTTGAGGATCAAACTTACCATCATATAACGGCAAGTGTTGAATGACATCCTGAATATGAGGGTCTAGTTTCAACAGGTCAAAAATCTCCATATCACCTGCCATGATTAGTAGAAAACAAGAAACACAAAAATAATATGTATCCTCCTATCAACTACTAGGATGTGTCGGTTGTAATTCTCTCAAACTCAACTTGTTAAAACAAGCCCTTACAAGTTCTTATCAAGCCAAACAGGAGGTGACGGCAACCAACAAGTCTGCAACCGTGGAATGAAGTGTATCGGTGCCGCAACAACAACACCTGTCAAGCTGTAGTAGAAATATGTGGAGCTATAGGTGGGCTGAAGCAAGGAAGTACTAGCACCACGTTTGTCACAAAAGCAAAAGTGAATAATCGTTCAACGGCGATCTTGTCTGGTCCTAGCCTAGACCGTGCTAGAGACTTGAGCCTGGACACAAACGAAGGCACAACGCACCACACAAGCGAAAACAATCACAAAACAACCCCTTTTTCTCTTTCTTTTCTTTTGGTTTTTTTTCTTTTTTCCTTTTTTTTTTTTTTTTTGGGGACACTCAAAACTGATTATATGAATAGAGAGATGACAAATGAGCAACTCACCACTCTCTCTCTCTCTCAGAGAGTAAGATCACTCGAAGTATGGTATGACTTGAGTCGTTAAATTGACAACTCAAACTTGGACTTGCACACAAACAAACAACTTAGATTCGGAAATAACTAGATCACCGAAACCTACTCAGATTCGAAAACAATGAATCACCAAAATCTACTTAGATTGAAACAATGGATCACCAAACCTGCTTTCAGATTCGAAATATGGTATGACTTAAGTGGTTGGACGACCACTCAAACGTGTGCAGTTGTGACTAGAACGTGACAAGAACTCGAAACTCTAAAGGACTAAAACTAAGACCAGCAACTTGACACAACCGATGCAACCGACGACTCAACAAGCCCTAACTAGGTAGCACTAGCCACGGCCCAAAGGTTTATAGGATTGCAGGAAACTAATCTACTAATTTTTTTTGGCTTTTACGAATTTGTAGGAAAAATAAAAACAATGAAGAATTTGCGAGTCTCTCACCGATAAACCTTGCTCGATTACCAATTGATATGATCCCGCTTAGGGTTTGTTCCCGATCTTTCGATGAGAGGTGTGGGATACTTTCGATTGATGGGTGGAGGCGGCGTTCACGGCCCGACTACTGACCTTCCAAGCTGCGCCTTAGCAACCGATACACCACCTCCAACAATTTGCCGCGATCCCGTGGGCGCGATCAACCAAACCACTAGGGTAATTCCTGCAAGCAATCGAGGAACAAGCAAGAACAAGTTGAACAAGCAACTCAATTGCAAATATGGAGATGAAAACCAATCTGAAATCACAAAGTTGGGGTTCTGAATCAAGTAGAACGGATGGTCTAGTCGACACACGCGTCTACAAGGAAGTAGCAATGGCTAAACTTTCAACAAAACAAAACCCAATATGTTTGTGGCGGCTCTAATCCTTATTAATACCTAGGGGAACGACCAGGGGGGTGTTGGGGTCGTTCTCCAACCCTAGGATGCGTCCCTAATGGACCCAACTTGATACATGGGTCATCGGCCCAAAATTGGGTGACGAAGCACCAAAGGCAGAAAAGATCCCGGCGTTGAAACGACTACTGCGGAAGCATCGGATAAGATATAGCCATGAGTCCAGATCTGTTGGAAAATAGACTTGATAAGCTTTCCAAAAAGTGCTAGAACATCCCAATCGGAGTCCGTATGAAGTCATGGCGACCGTCGCAATTTGGGACTATTTTACAGTCCGAATTCAACTTCCAAAACGTGTTGGACTTGGACTCTTTCTGTCCTTGGAACCAAAGTGACATGGTGGCCTAGTGGAGGACATTAGGAATACTTGGATTTGGTCCCCAATCAACTTCATTAACCTTCCATGCTTTTCATATGCAATCAAACCTTCCCTCGATCCATGTAAGTAATTCTGAAAATGAGAATGAACACACATCATGGTGCAGCATCAATTCATCAAATGTATCAAATACAATCATGATAAAGAATTGTTTCACCTGTGAATCAAAAGTTGCCAATGTGATTATATCCGAGCAGGTGATGTCCTCATCATTCTCCCCTTCTTGCCTGCAAGTCGTCTTCGACTTGCTCCAATGGCATTCAAAGGTGCTTGCTTTGATGTTGGAGCATGGAGCAACGACTATGCTGCATGGCCACAACCAGCAATGCTCCCCTTCTTTGGCCTTACCCTGTTGCATATCGGAAAAACTAGGAAAACTTTGCAACACATTATTAGTGTTAGTGCAGCCCCCTATATGATCATGGTATTGTAGCCCAAAAGGATATTTCATCTTAGAGCAAATGTAAACTTTATACACCAAATATTCTCCTTTGCGGTCGTATTTGCCAATTGCATGAAGCGAACAATCATTAAAACTTGGCAAACCAGGATCAAATTTAAGTTTCTCCTTTAGACAATTTAGATTACAGAGAATATCAAATTCAATATAACCCAAAGTATTTAAAGAGGACAATAAATTCAGTTCATCTTGTGCACAAGTAATAGGATAAAAAATCTTTTCTTCAGCACATTTGTATGGTTCCAAGCCAAAAGTATCACACTTATTTGCTACTTGTGGCATAGGAGTAAAAGAATCATCTGCACACAAGTCCTCTTTATCACAAGGAATAGCAAGTAATTCATTTGGTGACAAAGAAAAATCAGCAGTGGGTTCCACTATTTGTTGCTCTTCATTAGCATGCAGAATGGACAAATTTTGGACATTATGGGTCACATCATTCTTGCAAGTATTCATAGATAATAGGATCTCCTTTTCAGCATTGAGAGCAAGACAAAAGAATTGATCAATATGGCTATAAGATTTGCTAATTAACAAGGTTTGAATTTCAGAATTGAGCCCTCTCATGAACCTACTCATAACATCTTCCATGCATTCATCTAATCCACCAACACATGATGCAAATCTTAAAATCATGGTAGTATGCTTTTACAGTCCTACTATCTTGCTTCAAGTTGTCTAATTTTGTAAGCAAATAATCAGCATAATATGTAGGAACGAATACATCTCTAAAAAGAAATTTGAAGTCTTCCCAAGATTCTGAAACTTTGTTGTGCCTACAAATATGTTTCCATTCTAGTAAAGCATATTCAATCAAAATATTAGAGGCAATACAAATCTTTTGTTTCTCGGACAGGTCATGCTCATCAAATTCATTGTCTACTTTTAACTCCCAATCAATGTAAGCTTGAGGATCAAACTTACCATCATATAATGGCAAGTGTTGAATGACATCCACGAATATGAGGTCTAGTTTCAATAGGTCAAAAATCTCATATATCACCTGCCATGATTAGTAGAAAACAAGAAACACAAAAAAATAATATGTATCCTCCTATCAACTACTAGGATGTGTCGGTTGTAATTCTCTCAAACTCAACTTGTTAAAACAAGCCCTTACAAGTTCTTATCAAGCCAAGCAGGAGGTGACGGCAACCAAAAAGTCTCTGCAACCGTGGAATGAAGTGTATCGGTGCCGCAACAACAACACTGTCAAGTCAGTAGTCGAAATATGTGGAGCTATAGGTGGGCTGAAGCAAGGAAGTACTAGCACCACGTTTGTCACAAAAGCAAAAGCTGAATAATCGTTCAACGGCGCGTGATCTTGTCTTTGGTCCTAGCCTAGACCGTGCTAGAGACGCGAGCCTGGACACAAACGAAGGCACAACGCACCACACAAGCGAACGAACAATCACAAAACAGCCCCTTTTTTCTCTTTCTTTTTCTTTTGGTTTTTTTTTTTTTCCTTTTTTTTTTTTTTTTTTGCAGGGGACACTCAAAACTGATTATATGAATAGAGAGATGACAAATGAGCAACTCACCACTCTCTCTCTCTCTCTAGAGTAAGATCACTCGAAGTATGGTATGACTTGAGTCGTTCGGTCAGCAACTCAAACTTGGACTTGCACGACAAACAACTTAGATTTGGAAATAACTAGATCACCGAAACCTACTCAGATTCGAAAACAATGAATCACCGAAATCTACTTAGATTCAGAAACAATGGATCACCAAACCTTTCAGATTGAAATATGGTATGACTTAAGTGGTTTGGACAGACCACTCAAACGTGTACGGTTGTGACTAGAACGTGACAAGAACTTCGAAACTCTAAAGGACTAAAACTAAGACCAGCAACTTGACACAACCGATGCAACCGACGACTCAACAAGCCCTAACTAGGTAGCACTAGCCACGGCCCAAAGGTTTATAGGATTGCAGAAACTAATCTACTAATTTTTTGGCTTTTACGGGTGTAGGAAAAATAAAAACAATGAAGAATTGCAAGTCTCTCACCGATAAACCTTGCTCGATTACCAATTGATATGATCCCGCTAGGGTTTGTTCCCGATCTTTCGAGAGAGGTGTGGGATAACTTCGATTGATGGGTGGAGACGGCGTTCACGGCCCGACTACTGACCTTCCAAGCTGCGCCTTAGCAACCGATACACCACCTCCAACAGTATTGCCGTGATCTTGTGGGCGCGATCAACCAAACCACTAGGGTAATTCCTGCAAGCAATCGAGGAACAAGCAAGAACAACTTGAACAAGCAACTCAATTGCAAATATGGAGATGAAAACCAATCTGAAATCACAAAGTTGGGGTACTGAATCAAGTAGAACGGATGGTCTAGTCGACACACGCGTCTACAAGGAAGTAGCAATGGCTAAACTTTCAACAAAACAAAACCCAATCTATTTGTGGCGGCTCTAATCCTTATTAATACCTAGGGGAATGACCAGGGGGGTGTTGGGGTCGTTCTCCAACCCTAGGACGCGTCCCTAATGGACCCAACTTGATACATGGGTCATCGGCCCAAAATAGGGTGACGCAGCACCAAAGGCAGAAAAGATTCCGGCGTTGAAACGACTACTGCGGAAGCATCGGATAAGATATAGCCATGAGTCCAGATCTGTTGGAAAATAGACTTGATAAGCTTTCCAAAAAGTGCTAGAATGTCCCAATCGGAGTCCGTATGAAGTCATGACGACCGTCGCAATTTGGGACTATTTTGCAGTCCGAATTCAACTTCCAAAACGTGTTGGACTTGGACTCTTTCTGTCCTTGGAACCAAAGTGACGTGGTGGCCTAGTGGAGGACATTAGGAATACTTGGATTTGGTCCCCAATCAACTTCATTAACCTTCCATGCTTTTCATATGCAATCAAACCTTCCCTCGATCCATGTAAGTAATTCTGAAAATGAGAATGAACACACATCATGGTGCAGCATCAATTCATCAAATGTATCAAATACAATCATGATAAAGAATTGTTTCACCTGTGAATCAAAAGTTGCCAATGTGGTTATATCCGAGCAGGTGATGTCCTCATCACATGTTTGAATGCTTGGATTTTAATATTCGTCATTTTTATAAAACTTGTAATATTGATGTTTGAATTTATGTCAGGTCAAATTGGTAGAGTAATAGAGAAAGTGATAAACGGGGGAAAATAGGAAGTATGGGCCATGATTTGGGGGCTCCTGGAGCTGAGCCTCCTAAAAAAACAAGGCACCCAGAATTAGAGAAGACTCCAAATCAAAGTAGTGGTTATGTCACTATGTTTTGGGGGCTTTTGCAGGAAATACTCCATGCATGTCATAATTCAAACTATCTTGAATTTGACCAAGTATTAAGGAATAGTGTTAACATCAACTGCATGAAAAAAGGGTATCATGAAACTATATTTCATAAGGTGTGTAGTGATTTTGATTTGCTGTCGTAGACATACTTTTTTTTCTATAAATAAACTTGGTGAAGCTTAGGACAACTCAAACGCTTTATATTTCAGGACAAAGAGTAAGTTCGATTAAGTTTATAGAAAATAGTATCAACGTCATGAAATAAGTATACTATGAAAGTATATTTTATGATGAATCCAGTGAGGCTAGTTTGTATGAATATTAGTACTTTGTTCATGTAAATTTGGTCAATCCATTATTTGACTTAGCGCTAAGTTAAATTAGAATCGCATTCTTATCGGAACAGAGTGTACAGTAGTGTCATTGTACTCCCTCAAGCCGCGTCATTATTGTAAAGGTTGACTCTGACTGCAGGAACGTATCGTGAGACCAGCAGGAGCATCAGACAGGCAGCGACGGATACGGATGCAGAATTTGTACTGTACGACACTAGTCGTAGGGTGGTATTGCTCGATCCAGAAAACTAGTATTACTGCTACTGTTACTTGCTGCCTGTGGTTGTTTTTAGGAAATACAGTAGTAAAAAAGTGATACTACTAACTAGTAGTATACTGTGGTTGTTTTCTTTTTAGGAAATACAGTAGTATACTGTGGTTGTGCTGTAATAATTAATATATATAGATAGATATAGATATAGGCCATGTTCGTTTCTCTTATAATCGGTCTTTTTCAGCTTGTTTTTTCAGTCGGAACAGTATTTTTCTCTCACAACAAATCAGTCGGAACAGTATTTCGGTTTGTTTTTCAGCGAAGCGAACTGGACCATAGATCCGTCACACACTATACTACTATACAGTGTAGCGTGGCTTTAATTCAGATGCAGCCTTTATGGCCCTCTGCTCTGGTAGATCCGTCACGGGAACCTTGTCATCCGCCATGCATGGATCCCCTCCCCCGGCCGGCCGGACCCATACCATATCATACGTGTCTGTGTCTCTCTCCCAATTCATTTCCGATCCCTCGGCCGTCGCTCCTCCAGATTTCTTTTTATTTATTTACTTATTTACGGTACCTACTCTGTTAACTAACTCTATTAACCAGTATAGTGTTCATACTAACGCCACGGCTTTTATTTTAGAGATACACATGAAAACAACCGAAGGACGATATTTTTTTCTATAGGTTAAGTTTGACGCAATTATATATATGACCATATATATAATCCGAAAAACACTCATACAAAGGTACTCGTCGCCTAACTTTTGAAAACTACAACATACAGAAGTACCATTTGTTGCTAATTGAGTCATTCATGCAACTATCCTAATTGCCTACAGTATTGACATCCTTGATTCTTACTTTCAAGTTCCCCAATTTGCTGCAGAGAATTAGCCCTTGAAACCCGAAGGGAAATATTAAAGTAGCGTCTTGAAGTTAATGTCAACATATTCAAAGATATTTCAAAGAGAGATTTACCATACAACAGAAATTACAAATCATGAATGCCTCAAGGCAATTACCTCAAAATTCTTTAAGCTAAGTGACACATCTTAATATTGCCCGTGCTAACGCTACAGTGATATTTGGTAGTACAAATCAAGCAATAAAAAATCATACAAAGTTGAATTGATTGTTCACACAACACAGTCAAAGAGCTGAAACCACAGTTGAGCAAACCCTGCATCGATATTTCTTGACCAAGCATTGTAAAGAGACAAGAAAATGTTCGTGGCACAATAAAGTTATTATTGTACCAATCAAAGCTTAAAGAGTAACTTTTCCAAGTTACAACACAAAGTAATCATCGTAACTAAATGTCTATCTATGAAAGATGACATCAAGAGATAGCACACTTTCTGCCAATCTTCTTTTCTACCAAGATAAGAGAGGCCTCAATAAGCAGGTGTCGGTGCGGGACCCACGGGATACCCCGCCAGGAAGGGAGAAGATCTAGTCCAACTAGGATTCTTTTCATGTAGTCCTAGTAATAGTATTATCCTATAATTCTAGTAGGAACTCTCATTGTAAACCGACTAGGACTCTGATCTCCTGACTATATAAAGGAGGCCGGGGTTCCTAGAAAATGACGACTTCTACAACACACACAATCAATCCAACGCAAAGGCTAACGCCGACTGGACGTAGGGCTATTACTCGATCAACGATCGAGGGTCCAAATCAGGATAAATCGACTGTCTCTTACATTCACCGTCGAGTTCCGCATACGCTGAAGCCCGAACATACTATCCTGGATAACTCCGTGACAGGCTATCGGTAGTAAAACATCGACAATTTGGCGCGCGCCGGTAGGAGCTTCTGGCGAAATCGCAATCAAGATCTCGACGAGCCTCAAGAACAACAACATCGTCGACTCGACTCGTCGTCGTATGGCGGCGGTTACTCGACAACCTGCTGACAAGACTTCACGTCTCAAGCAACCGGTGTCAGAAGATCTAATCACCACACCTCCACACGTCGAAATCCATCAGAGTCCGATGCGTCGTCTCTCGTGAAACCAGAGTTCTGGGCAACAAGATCCGCTTACAGACGTTACGGCAAGTGCGGAATAGCACGACGCACCAAGTCACTGGAATCGAATCCAGCCCACAGCCAGGGCATGCGACGCTAAGCGGCGATGGAGTCTATCAGCGTGACATCCTTTCAGCAAGCAAGATGATTAAAATGATCAAGATTTCTGAGACTTGCATGCATAAGCACATGCACATACGACATCAAGCAGCATGCATGTATTCGACGAGATCAGCACCAAAAAGCAAATCGGCAAAGATGATCCTGCGCGTGTCAGCACTGGAGACCAGCGCATCCTAGCTCAGCTTCACCGAGTTCGACTCCAACTCTGCCCGAGCTCGACTCTGACTCTCCCAGAGCAGCGGCTGTCTGACTCCTAGCTCTGGCCGGCGGACAAGTTCAAATCAAGTTCAAGGCGGCCATCCAGATCGTAGCATCAAGCCTGACCGAGTTCGACTCTGATTCCACTTGGACTCGGAAACAGGCGAACAACAATTCCAGTTTGAGTCCTACTCGGACACGGCGGCACCCGTCCAACTACATCAAGCTGTGAGGGAGACGCTGCACTGTGTCGAGCCGTCGTCGAGCTGCGATCGAGCCGTCAGGCTGCCTCGAGCTGCAAGCGAGCCTTCGAGACGCCATCGAGCCATAAGCGAGCCATCCGACTGCATCGAGCCGTTCTACTACATCGAGCCGTCATGCAAGCTGTTCGACTACATCGAGCCATCGATCGAGCCATCCGACTACGTCAAGCCGTCTGACTACGTCAAGCCATCATGCAAGCTGTCCGAGCCGCAAGGGAGCCGCAAGCGAGCCACAAGCGAGCCGGACGAGTCGCAAGTGAGCTGTCCAGCAAGATGTCGAGCCACATCCATCTACTCGGATACTATGGCTCGTCGACTCTTCTACGTGCCGTCAATCAAGCTAAGTCATGGTTTAATATTTTTCAAATATTCTTTAATCATCATATATCTCCGGATATTATCCATATGCCTCCAGCGGCTCTATTACGAGTTGCATCCACGACTACTCAAGTCTTCTCTTAACGGTTGTTAATTTACATGGGTTGCTGAGGCCTTAATCCGTGAAGCCTACTCGCCGGAAAGGTGCGAGAGGTGTTTAAACGTAACAGGCTACCTACCTAGGGAAATTACATAGCCTAGTAAGAGCAAGATGCGAAAAAATTTAATATGTATTTTATAATGTCTTCTCTTAACGGTTGTTAATTTACCTGGGTTGCTGAGACCTTAATCCATGAAGCCTACTCGCCGGAAAGGTGCGAGAGGTGTTTAAACGTAACAGGCTACCTACCTAGGGAAATTACATAGCCTAGTAAGAGCAAGACGCGAAAAAAATTAATATGCATTTTATAACACTGGGACATACTTCCAACTTGATATCTTGTATATCAATTATTACATACTTTCGTATGATTACTTTGCAGGGAACCATTTTCTGGACCACATCATCAAGTAAGGAGCTCGCCCACCGCAGGCTGCCTCACTTGGCCACTACTTCGTTGGGTGAGACACACGCTCCACGATGTCTTACTCGGTTGCTGCTCTACAAGTCGCCAGAACGTCCGACTACTCGACCACATGTCTGAGCACGATCAACTACTCGACAGTTAAGGTCGACCTTGTTGCGGTGATTTGGGAATTCTAAGGTGGGGGTGATACGGGGTCTCCGGTGAGGGGACTGCCCACCCGAAGCCTTTTGACGGATTATCCAGGTTGCTTTACTCGGATCGGATCATGGTCGAACGACGGACTATCGAGGTTGACTTACCTGGAGAAGATTTATTATTGCGTCAGCAAAATAAGCACAAAAATGAGAATGCACGTGCATGTTTATATATGCTTCCATTACTCAAGCAAAACAAAGGAAGAGACATGGCATCCTCGAACAGAAAGCAGGCTACTTGAGAATATGACAAAAGATCCTATATCCGAGTTCTTCTTGAATCAAAAGAACCCAGATATATGCTCGGGGGCTGCAGGGTACATATCCTCAGAAGAAATTTTCAGTTTTTCCAACGATAATGATTCAAGACCCTCCAACTTTTTGTTCCAAATAGCAAGAGGCTCGGGGGCGTTCATCTGATTTCTTTTTGAAAGAAAAGAACTCGGAGAAGGCTCGGGGGCTGCGAGATACATAACTCGGAGCAACCAAGAAGACTAAAGGGACCCTCTGGCTTCTTGTCCCAACAAGCAAGAGGCTCGAGGGCTACACTCACTGAGTGCACTTTTGTCCAAAAGTGCACATCAGCCGAAGAAAAAAGTACTCCTCTTTGGGTGTAGTCTACCTCTAATCCCTATCACAAGACTTCCTCCAGCTACGACAAGATACACAGGAACTACAAAATACGCCCGGGGGCTGCTCTACTTCACAAACTACCATATTCATGACTACGAAGGCTTCAGAACAAGCAACAAAATGTTCAATGAATGAAAACAGCACTCCGGGAAGGTATTTATAGATCGAAGGAGCGGCGCACATGGACTAGGAACACCAACGAAACAAGCCTAACAAAGGACACAGTGAAAAGACATGACTCAATAATGGAAGACTCAGGCGAGAAGGAACAGTACTCGAAGACGAGCATATTCGAAAGAATATGCCAACGCTGTACAACCCGTGAACAGGCAACATTTACACTCAACCACCACCATACAACTACACCTGACAAACAGCAGACTACCAGAGAATACGCCAAGACAATGCATCCGAGTTCTTTTTGAATCAAAGAACCCGGATAAATGCTCGAGGTCGCAAAGAGGAAGATTTCAGTTCCTTGAACAAATCGGACTCAAGACCCTCCAACACTTTGTTCCAAAAACAAGAAGAGGCTTGGGGCTACACTTTCGGTGAGTGCACTTTTTCTTCAAAAAAGCGCACATCACTCGAAAGGCTTCTTCAAGATAACAATTTTCAAACAACATAAGATTCAAGACCCTTCAGCTCCTTGTTCCAAATAGCAAGAGGCTCGGGGGCTACACTCAGTGAGTGCACTTTTTTCTTCAAAAAAGCGCACGTCACCAAGAAGATTTCTTCAAGACAAAACTACTTCAAGGACTCATGACAAAAAGAAGCCAGACCGGGCTATATCCGAGTTCTTTTTGATAAAGAACCCGGGTACATGCTCGGGAATATTTCAACGAAGGATCAGAGCGATTTCAAGACAAGACCCTCCCGCTCCTTGTACCAAATAGCAAGAGGCTTGGGGGCTATACCCAAAGGGGAGTACTTTTTTCTTCAAAAAGGTACACACCACGTGAAGATCTCACAAAGCGCTACACGGTTTCGCTCAAGAAAGCACTCGGACGACGCCTGTTCCTCGCCGGCAAGACACAAAGCAGCAAGACCTGAAAGAACAAGACGAGGCTTCCAGAGCTCAACCATGAAGTGCTCGGGGGCTTGTCGGTGCGGGACCCACGAGATACCCCGCCAGAAGGAGAAGATCTAGTCCAACTAGGATTCTTCCCATGTAGTCCTAGTAGTAGTATTATTACGTAATCCTACTAGGAACTCTCATTGTAAACCGACTAGGACTCGATCTCCTAACTATATAAAGGAGGCCGGGTTCCTAGAGAATGACGACTTCTACAACACAACAACATACAATCAATCCAACGCAAAGGCTAATGCCGATTGGACGTAGGGCTATTACTCGATCAACGATCGAGGGCCCGAACCAGGATAAATCGACTGTCTCTTGCGTTCACTGTCGAGTTCTGCATACGCTGAAGCCCAAACATACTGTCCCGGGTAACCCCGTGACACACTATCGGTGGTAAAACATCGACAGCAGGTCAGCTCTATGTTTTAAGAAATTGCAGTCAATGGCCTGCCATGTCTAGGACTCGAGAGTGGGGGCTGATCTGCATTGTGCACTCTGAAGCACGGTAGCAAGCCTATGTGCATCTTTAGGAACAAAAATATCCCTTCTAAAAAAAAGGAACGAAAATTCCACCATTTAAACATGAAAAGATCAGAGAAATATTAAAACAATGGCTATATAGTATGATTGTTATTTTATATCAACAGGCAACAAATCACGAATGAATCATTGATGTCCAATGGAATGCATAAATAACCGGCGCCATAGTCATAAGTTAAGCCTGAACCCAACCATTTCCCTTGCTCATCTGAATAATCCAACAGTTGGTGTTGCTTTCATTTCACCAATGGCAGATAAATATCAAGCCACTGCTATTTTCTTCCAATTGAACTGTCATGCCTGCTTGTTCACGTAGGTGGAAATTTTAGCACAAGATTATGGAAATTCAATTAAAATTCTCTCTCTTTGAGTCATACTTGCTTCCGGTCATTGTTGTGGACCAACCCAACATAGACCCAAGATGAACCATATTACTGATTTATCCATATCTGCAATTGAATTAAGCTACTGAATTATTCTCCTTTTTCCCCCTTTGTTGTGCTACTTATTTAGTGGCTTCGCCTCCTATTAGTCTGCTTATGGAAGAAGGTGCAGTCATCAGCTAGTTATTCAATCACAGTAACAATGTTATGTCCTAAATTTCCATCAGCTAGTTTGAGTAGTCACATCACCTTCAACAATATGTGGTCGCAATCATGAAAAAGGGGTTGCAGAACCTACAATTACCTGGTGACTTAAAGCCTTCTTTTGGAGGTCTTGAGGTAGAAGAGGAGGCTCTGGGTACTTGTCCTCTAAATATAGCATAGGCACAAAGGAACAAATAACTCAAGTGATAACTGATAACCAATACTGAGACAATAAAACAAAAATCTTGATTCTGGGCAAAGCTATCGTGTAAGAGTCACCGATTACAGAATTGCCATCAACCAATGCATCTCATAAAGATCAACGTATTAGTGACTTTCCAAATAAGGCTCCCTGCATAATCTAATTGCAACGAGCTTTATCCTACAAAATCGTCCAGAATAATTTAATCAGTGTTAACACAGCCGAACCACACTCATACGTGAAAGGGAGCAAAAATGACATTTCCAATCGCAGGGGCAAGATCATGTACCTAATACTACTTATTCAAGCAATTGAATTATAAGGTAGGTATCACAAGTAGTAGCACCAACGCACCTGGATCAGACTGCTCACCCTTGAGAAGGTTCACTGCCTTGTACTCGTAATCCACACCTGCAGAAAGAAACAAAGTTTAGTTTAGCAATTACATCTTCTTTCATATATCTAATTTAGGTAACTACAATTTTGATATAATATGAATGTCTGGATAGGCATCCTGGAAAGCATGACAGAATTTGTAATTTTCTATTTAAGCAGAATTAAATAACACCAGGGGCAGAGTAGGATATTCATGTAGCTGTTCAATATTGAAGCCAATTGATAAGGGTTTTATTACCATGATTTTAATTTTTATGTATTTTTGGATGCACATTTTGGAGTGTACGGAGGGAAAGTCATGACCTAGGGTGACCCAAATTATGGGTGGACCTTGTATAATTTCAATTGGTCCTCTATAGTGTAGATAATTTAAAGGGAACCGTCCAGATAATCTCATTGATGCTACACCTGCTGAATATATTATATTTTTTGTATGCTACATCTGTACTATAATTTGTCATTAAAAATATATTAGGTAGTTAACAGCTATATTGTTTGAATAGGTCCCTTGTATATTTTATCATAACTTTAGAAAATTAAAAAAGATTGACAACCTATGACAGAAATATGAAAATGATGATATATGGTAATCCTTTCTGTTTTTAGCTAGAACTAAAACATTATAAGAACATGTGAACTGTAGGCATATAGTTGGCACTTAGTTTACAACAAAAAATATTTTTACAGGTTCCTAACATATCTACAGCTCCATCACAAAAATCATTTTCAAAATAAAATTTTAACATATAACATCCATTCACCAAACTCGTAGATTAGAAACCTGACTGCTATCATAATTCCCAAGTATGTAAGACATATGTCACCAAAGAAACTCCGGGAAAGAAAGAGGAATACTTATGGTGTTTAACGAAATGCTCGTGGGACAGACTCTCAAGCAGTTGCTTCAAGGCTTTATTTTCTAAGTCTAACATGATATTTTGCTATCCCGGAAAATCCATTTAAGCAAAGTTACTTCAATCCCATCTGTCTACAATTGTCGAATGAGAATATAAATCGGCAGTCCTCCGAGGGGTTCCCCACGAAGGTAGATTGATCGGCGAGAGAAGTGCATGATCAATAACAAGAAGGCAGAGAGACACACGAGTTATACTGTGTTCGAGCCATCAAGTATAACGTAATACCTTACTCCCGTGGTCTGTTGGTTTGTATTAGCTATCGTATGATATGCCGTGATTTTGAGGGTCGCCCGCCTTATATAGTCCGAGAGGCAGGGTTACAAGTCGGTTAGATCTGAGAGATAACCGGAAAGTAATAACAGATTACAAGAATCATGGGACCATACGTATCCTAACAGATCTCGTAGTATCTTCAGGATATCTTCCCCATGTCTTGCGGGAGGCGTCGAGCAGAATTGTGCCCCACAAGGCTTCGTCTCGTGGGTTGGGCCACCCTAGGGGTGCAGCCCATGTGGTCTGTCGTGGGTATCCAGGGTCGTACCCCCAAAGCTAGTCCCCGAGCGCCTTGTACCCGTTGTGCAACGCCGTCTTGAGCTTGACCGAGCAGGTGCGAACCAAAGCCGAGCAGTCCAAACTCATGGTCCGACCACCGTGATAAGTCGTCGAGCAGTTGTGAGCAGTTGCTGAGTACCGTGCACCATCGCCGAGCAGCGTGAACCGCAGCCGAGCAATGTATCCCAAGTACGGCTTGCCACAAGGGTGTAAGGAGCTCAAGTTCAGAATTAAAAATTTCTTTGAAGTGGACCAAGTGTGCCCACTTAGAGTTCGACCACGAGGAAAGGAGATAATCTTCTTCGGCTTCTAGAGGCACGGAGTCTTCCAGAAAAAACAAGCACATTCACCGCAAGGTGAAGTGTGCCCACTTAGTCCCCGAGCCTCACAGTAGATGACGTAGGCATGTGGTGCCAAGGTACACATTAGAAAAATAATAGAAAACCAACCGAGCAGGCAGCTAGTCCCCGGGTGTAGCCCAAAAACGAGATAAAGCACATTCACCGCAAGGTGAAGTGTGCCCACTTAGTCCCCGAGCCTGACAGGGTCAGAAACAGAGCAACAATTACAGACCAGCCGAGCAGGCAGCCAGTCCCCGAGCTGTAAGCAGAGATATCGGAGAAATCAAACCGTGGAGAAAAAATCGGAGTAATGGCTATACAGTAACTGTCATTGAACCTCAATAAATGGCGGAGAAATCGGCGATTATTCGGTGGATAACAACTAACGACGGCGATAAATGCACGACATGGGTCGCGGTTACATGGAGGCCCAGACAACGGCCCATATGGCGCGTCGGAGAAATCGGAGCGGTGCAGATCGCGGTAACGGTTTCCCAAAAACCCTCGACCGTGACACTATTGACGGAGTGCTTTATAACTGCGCTGCCGCACCCCACGCCCCCCACCTTTGCCATTCTGTCGTATCATCTTCCTTCTCAGCTCTTGCGCTTCCCAATCCGCAGACGACGTTACAAGATCCGCCTCCATTCTCAAACCAGATCCGAGAGAATGGCGCCGAGAAAGGAGCATGGGCCGAGGAAAGAAGCCACCAGAGCCAGCCGCGACGAGGAGTGGGTGCCATCGAAGATGGGGGAGGCGGAGCTCAACAGAATGGTGGCAGCATGCGTTCTTCCAGACCGCGTCACCGCCGGATGGCGGCTAGCCCACGGTGAGCCCTTCCCGACACCTCACACTGATGAAGTTGTAGTATTTGAGGATTATTTCTAGCGAGGATTAGGGTTTCCTATTCACCCCGTCCTGAGGGACTTGCTGGAATTCTGGGTGATTAGCCTATGCAATCTACATCCAAACACCATACTGCACGTCTCAGTCTTTATCCATTTCTATGAGGCGTTTCTGGGGATTCTTCCACATTTCAATCTCTTCAGACACCTTTTCTGTTTGAAGAAGAAAGGCGGTAGTGGTCCAAAGTGGTCGGTGGCGTGTACCTGCAGCTCAGGGATGGGATGACCAGCGAGTACATCAATGTACCGCTAAACACTTCTCTGAAAGGTTGGAACGCCAGGTGGTTCTACATTAAGTAGAGTCACCCGGTGATATGGTGCGACGTCCACCACAGCTCGGAGAGCCAGAGTAGCTGGTCGGAGAGACCAAACAACGCTGACATGGAGCAAGTGAAGGAACTCCTCAATTTGATTAAAGGCTTGGAGATTAGAGGAGAACTGGTGGCGGCAAGCTTCATAGTGCGCCGCGTCCAGCCCTGCAAAGAGAGGGCCCACCCGGGTTTTGACTACATGGGTGTTGACGACGGCACCCGGGAGATGACAGAACGGCTGATGAAGAAAGAAGTAATAGCTCGGGCCACAGAGCTATTTTCTTCCAACGCCTCATTCAGCTGGCCAAAGCAAACAAAGGCCTTCAACTGTACGATCCCACATCCTCAGGTAACCATCTCAATGTACTTTGCTCATATTGCCTGATGGTAGACGAACAGGAAACTGACTCACTCATTCGGAGATCCACTTGCAGGATAGGGCGGTGTACTTTTCGAGCATGCCAAGAGCCGACTGGCCACCAGCGGTCGATGCCCGACCACCACCTCAACTTGAAGAAAGTTCCACCAGCGTTTCCTCTGAGTCCGGAGGTGTTGACATTGATCAGGTGGAGAGTCCTCCCCCGGCATCAGAGAAAGTCTAGGGGAAGAGATCAGCGGCAGATGAGCCGACCCAGAAGAAGAGGAAGACAGCGACTGCCGCTCCCCTCAAACTGAGCAACATCTCACTTGGTGGTGACCAGACCACTCGAACGCGAAGAATCGCGGTGATCGAGTGGTCGGACGATGACGAAGTTCCAGTGTTCCCTCCACTGAGCACGAGGGAGCCTCCGCGCAGCACGTGCTCGCGTGATCAATCAAGGGTGGGCGAGGAAATCCCCGAACCAGAGATGAGGGAAATCCCTGAGCAGCAGGTGAGGGAAACTCCTGCACAAAAGTCGACAGGAGTCCCAATGGAAAGAGCGATGGAAGTCCCCGAGCAACAAACAGAGGCAAACCCGGAGCAGCAGGCGGAGACGGCCCTAGAGCGGCGAGCGGAACAGACGTCGACCAAGGAGGAGCTGAGACCTCCCCTGCAGAGCTTGGGAGTCGACTCCATAGCTGCACCTGGAGGCTCAGGCAGGCATCGCCGGTTCAAGAAGCTAAGCCGGCAGACCAAACCGTAAGCATCCTTGTCTTGAAGTTATGTTGTTGTAGTTTCTTAACTTTGGTGGTGACTAACGAACTGTTTTGATGCAGTGCAAACCAAATGACAGATCCAACCCCGCCTGTCCAGTCTAAACAGCAGCCGAAGTAGCATGCGGGAGAGCCGATCGCTGCTGTGAGTGGACTTGTCGGTGGCGAACAATTAACGTCAACGGCGAACGATTCGGCGACAGCCCCCGAGGCATCAGAGGTCATGGTCGGACCCGCCATCCAACCACCAAGTCCCCAGGTAGTGCCCCCAACTTTAGCAGAAGATGACAAGGTGGAGGAGATCGAGCGTGAAGAACCTCGAGCTCAATCTGTCCGAATCCTCCGTAAACAAGGTGATGATATAGTAATTGTCGAGAAAGAGGACACCACCAAGGAGTTCAGAAGACTGGAGACCTCCCTTACTGGGGTGATGAAGCAAATCAAGGTTAGTGCTCTGTCTGGAAAGGTCATGGTTGATGTTTGGAACTGGATAACGACACTGTCATTGCGCCTTTGCAGGATATAACTCGGGTGGCCGAGCAGCGCCGCCAGCTGATAAAGCGAATGGAACCCCTTGCTGAGGAGAATGAAAAACTCAAGGAGGCGATGAACCTCTCAGAAAGAAATATCCAGAGGGCCCGACACGAACGAGACCTTGCGGAGTCCAACGCGCAGGACCTAGAATACCAGAAGGGGGTCCTGAGCGAAAAGCTAGCTGCTATGTCCGAGCAGCTACGGAGCCATTCAGAGCAACTGGCTGTTGTCTCTGGGCAACTGAAGAATACCTCCGAGCAACTGGAGAAGGAATCCGAACAGCTTAAGAGTGTATCCGAGCAGAAAACAGGTTCGATATATCGGCGAATGTACTTTTGAATTCTTGAACCGCCACATTTTCGGTGATAACTGCTGCGCTTATAGAGCAAGACGCCGACCTCGGCCAACTGTGCCAGGCCATCGATCAGCTTCGCCAGGAGAAGGCGAAGGAAACGGAGCGGGTAGACAAACTGGCTGAAGAGCTAAAAGGTGAATTCCTCCTGGTCGAAATTACTGTTGAAGTAGCTTCCTTGTATGATGGAATGTTGTAACACTTGCAGGCTATCGTCATAAAGCCAAGGCACAGTTTGACATGCTGGTGCAGGAGGCCAAGATCCAAAAGGAGAACTTCGATGTTGTAGTTGCCGCAATTAAGCCGGTGCTTGACTGCGTCGACCTAGAGACAGCCACTCAACCCAATGGTAGGCGACAATGTTCAGACACCATCATCCAGAGGTGTAAGGCAGCCTAGGAGAACTTCAAGATCTTCAACCGCGATGCCATTGTGTCCATCGCTACTCATGTCCTCACGGTTGTTCGGTCCCATTACCCAAGCATCGACCTTCAGTCGATAAGGGGTGGGTTTGCCGAAGGACTGAGCGATGCGGAGACCCAGCAGCTGGAGGATGAAGTGGAGGACGCAGCGAAGACACTAGCTGGCGATATAGATCTATTCGGTGAGACGGATGGTAATAGCGGAGCCCAGTAATCTGCTCATAGATTATCAACTGTAAGATTTTGACAGTGTAGTTAGAGCGCGCGAAAGCGCAAAGAACATTTACATATATGTATAAATGTTGTAAGGTGCATGTTTATCTAGTTTGCTGGTATTTCGGTGAAAAGGTCTTCATGGTGTTAACCATGGCACAATTATACACAGTATAAATAGCGCCCGAGCAGTTGGTTCGTTACTGGCCCCTATGGCCTTAGCTAGCCCATAGTCCATAACATCGAGCGCAGAGTCTGTGCACGTGTAGGAGGAATAGGCGTGACCCAGGAGCCACAGCCGACCACCCATGACGTAGAGTGTGGAGCCCGTGGCACGTGTAGGGAGAGATCAGAGACCTGGGTCTTTCCATAGAAAACAAACATGAACGTGTGCTTTCGGCAGATTGTTAAAATAACTTGGAGATAGAGGTACTATAAGCGACGACCGAGCAATAAGTTCTGCTCTGAGCTCTCGGCCTTGGATAGCCCATAATCCATAACGTCGAGCGTGGAGCCCGTGCACGTGTAGGAAAAATAGGCGTGACCAAGGAACCATAGCCGACCACCCATAACGCAGAGTGCGGAGCCCGTGGCACGTGTAGGGAGAGATCGGAGACTGGGTCTTCTCCGAAGAGAACAGAAAAGAAAGTACGCTTCTCGCTGATCGGTGAAATATCTTGGAGGTTTACCGCAAATTGTTTGGCGGTTTGGAGAAAACATGTGGCGAGACACGTTGGCGATTTGGAGGAGACGTGTTTGGTGATTTGGAGAAAGCTTATTCGGCGATTTCGGAGAGACCCGTTCGGCGATTTGGAGAAAATGTTCGGTGATTTTGGAGAAAACCATTCGGCGATTTTGGAGATTTGGAGAAAACTTATTCGGCGAAATCGTGGTCGGCGGTTTGAAGAAAATGTTCGGCAATTTTGGAGAAAACCGTTCGGTGATTTTGGAGAAAACCGTTCGGCGATTTTGTATTGGAGCACGTTATGGAGTATCGTAATGCTTGGAGACCGTATGTGGAGATTGAGAAGTAATGGAGAAAAAATTGAGACAAATTATGGAGACCAAAACTTTATTTATCATAAAGTGGAGAGTACATATCTGCAGCATTTCAAGGATAGAAACATATAAGGTGCTCGATGTGCCAGTGTAGTTAGAGCGCGCGAAAGCGCAAAGAACATTTACATATATGTATAAATGTTGCAAGGTGCATGTTTATCTAGTTTGCTGGTATTTCGGTGAAAAGGTCTTCATAGTGTTAACCATGGCACAATTATACACAGTATAAATAGCGCCCGATCAGTTGGTTCGTTACTGACCCCTATGGCCTTGGCTAGCCCATAGTCCATAACATCGAGCGCAGAGCCCATGCACGTGTAGGAGGAATAGGCGTGACACAGGAACCGCAGCCAACCACCCATGATGCAGAGCATGGAGCCCGTGGCACGTGTAGGGAGAGATCGGAGACTGGGTCTTCTCCATAGAGAACAGCGCGGAACGTGTGCTGCTCGGCAGTTGTTAAAATAACTTGGAGATAGAGGTACTATAAGCGACGACCGAGCAATAAGTTCTGCTCTGAGCTCTCAGCCTTGGATAGCCCATAATCCATAACGTCGAGCGCGGAGCCCGTGCACGTGTAGGAAAAATAGGCGTGACCAAGGAACCACAGCCGACCACCCATAACGCAGAGCGCGGAGCCCGTGGCACGTGTAGGGAGAGATCGGAGACTGGGTCTTCTCCGAAGAGAACAGAAAAGAAAGTACGCTTCTCGCTGATCGGCGAAATATCTTGGAGGTTTACCGCAAATTGTTGGCGGTTTGGAGAAAACATGTGGCGAGACACGTTGGCGATTTGGAGGAGACGTGTTTGGTGATTTGGAGAAAGCTTATTCGGCGATTTCGGAGAGACCCGTTCGGCGATTTGGAGAAAACGTTCGATGATTTTGGAGAAAACCGTTCGGCGATTTTGGAGATTTGGAGAAAACTTAATCGGCGAAATCGTGGTCGGCGGTTTGAAGAAAACGTTCGGCAATTTTGGAGAAAACCGTTCGGCGATTTTGGAGAAAACCGTTCGGCGATTTTGTATTGGAGCACGTTATGGAGTATCGTAATGCTTGGAGACCGTATGTGGAGATTGAGAAGTAATGGAGATAGAATTGAGACAAATTATGGAGACCAAAACTTTATTTATCATAAAGTGGAGAGTACATATCTGGAGCGTTTCAAGGATAGAAACGTATAAGGTTCTCGATGTGCCATGAGTTGGGAACATCGATCCCATCTAAGTCACATAGGCGATAAGAGCCTGGTCGGGTGACCTCTTTGACGACATAAGGCCCTTCCCAAGGGGAGGAGAGCTTGTGCAACCCTTCGGTCTTTTGTTTCCCACGGAGAACGAGATCGCCGACGGTGAATGAACGACCTTTTATGTTGTGGTTATAGTATCTCCGCAAGCCTTCTAGGTATTTGGCTGTGCGAATGCAGGTGATCAGGCGTTCCTCCTCGGCCCTGTCAACGTCCTCTGTCCGAATAGCTGCGGCTTGCTCTTCATTATAGTTTTCCACCCTAGGTGCTCGAAAGGCAACATCCGCTGGTAGTACGGCCTCCGAGTCGTAAACCAAAAAATATGGAGACACACCAGTGCTGCGACTAGCTTGAGTGCGCAGTCCCCAGACCACAGCTGGTAATTCCTTTAGCCATCTGCCCGGATGCTTTTCTTCTTTTTGATATAGCCAATTTTTAAGGGCGTCAAGGATCATGCCATTCGCCCGTTCGACCTGGCCATTTGGCTCTTGGATGGGCAACGGAGACATATTTAACAGAGATGCACCGGTCTTCGTAGAAGTCCCAAAAATGATGGCCGGTAAACGTGGTTCCGAGGTCGGTGATGATGCTGTTCGGGAGACCAAATCTATGGATAATGTCTTCGAAGAGCTCGACTGCTTTCTTTGCGGTAGCCGAGACAAGCGGTTTGTACTCGATCCACTTGGAGAATTTGTCGATGGCGACGTAGATGTACCAGAATCCACCTAGCGCTGGCTTGAAAGGCCTGATCATATCCAGTCCCTAGCATGCGAAAGGCCAGGAAGCTGGGATGGTCGGCAGTTCTTGTGCCGGTACGTGTATTTGCTTGGCGAAAAACTGGCATCCCTCGCATCGTCGAACGAGGTCTTCTGCATCGGAGATGGCCGTGGGCCAATAAAAACCTGCTCGAAAAGCTTTGCCGACCAGGGTTCTCGAAGCTGCGTGATTGTCACAGGAACCAGAGTGAATTTCGGAAAGTAGCTTCACTCCTTCATCTTGGATGATGCATTTCTGCAGTATCCCTTCCTTGGCGCTCTTCCTCATCAGGTTACCATCTACCAGCACGTAATGCTTACTTCGGCGAATGAGGCATTCGGTTTTGGTCTTATCGACGGGTACTTCGGTGCTAGTGAGGTATTTAATGAACTGCTCCCTCCAACCGGCGACCGGCGAAGGTACCACAAGTACCAACTGCTCGGCAGGAGGAACCTCTTCAACTCCCTTGTCTTCTTTAATGGATGGCGCCAGGAGATCTTGAACGAAGACCCCCGGTGGAACCATGGCGCGAGAAGAACCTATCTTTGAGAGCTGGTCGGCTAGTTGGTTTTGATCTTGTACCATGTGGTGATATTCAATACCGTAGAATTTCCCTTCAAGCTTCCTGATTTTAGCGCAGTATGCGTCCATCTTCTCACTAGAACAAGACCAATCTTTGTTGAGTTGGTTGATAACCAGCGTGGAGTCCCCGTACACCATGAGGCATTTGACGCCGAGCTCGATGGCTATACGGAGACCATGGAGACACGCTTTGTATTCCTAGCGCTTGGAGTCTTGAAGACGTCGTGGCCATCTACGCGGAGAAACTCTTCGTTGAGGTTGCGGTGGAGCGGCCTTCCTTGCGAGTCGAATTGGTTGTCACGAGCGGCCTCGGCCATCGCAAGGACGCGCTCGTTTTCACGGCGTTGCGCACGGTTGATGTTCATGTTTTCACGAGCGGCGCGTTCTTCATCGGTTTCGCCGTTCCGAGGGGAGCTGTCGATGCTGACGTTGAAGATCGCACCACCCCAGAAAGGCGGGAGAGGGGGTTGCTCGGTGAAGGTTTCGGCGAGGGTCTCTGTGGAGCCCTAAGATTCGGAGTCCAGACTTTCCTCCAAGATGGTTTGGAGGGATGCTCCGGGGCATCGGCTGGCGTGCATCATGTTGACATTCGGTGGGAGCTGGTCGGCGATCTGGTTGGCGAGAAGATGGATATCCTCCACCTGGTCGGCGAATTTGCCCCTCAAGGCGTCTTGGTATGTAGCGGCGGTGTTGGCGAGCCTGAAAAGTAGGGCCGTAACCCCCGGAGTTTGTCGAGCAGCTTCCGATGGATCCGAATCAGAGAGTGGTTGGCCCTGAACGAAAGTGTGCAGAGCCGACTCGGCGACGGAGAGGCAATCGGTGAGCTTTAGACTGACCCGATCGATGGATTCGATCAGATCGTCGTTGTTAATGTGCCTCCTCTGGTAACGGGGAAGCGAGCGACGAGTCGTTGATGAAGGCGACCTCGGAAGTGGATCCGAAAACGGATCTGCACCGGCTCAAGGAGCTCTCCGACTCTGTCAGCGTTGATGACCCACGAGATGGATCCAACCATGAAGATCTGGTCGGGCTGCGGGAGGGACGAAGAGCCTGCGGAAAAAGCCATCTTGTTCGACAAGGAAACAACACGCACACCCCTACCTGGCGCGCCAACTGTCGACAGAATATCGTCGGCAGTCCTCCGAGGGGTTCCCCATGAAGGTAGATTGATCGGCAGAGGAGCGCGTGATCAAGAACAAGAAGGCAACAGAGACACACGAGTTATACAGGTTTAGGCCGTCAGTATGACGTAATACCTTACTCCTGTGGTCTGTTGGTTTGTCTTAGCTATCGTATGATATGCCATAATTTTGGAGGGGGTCCCTGCCCGCCTTATATAGTCTGGAGGGCAGGGTTACAAGTCGGTTAGATCTGAGAGATAACCGGAAAGTAATAACAGATTACAAGAATCATGGGACCATACGTATCCTAACAGATCTCGTAGTATCTTCAGGATATCTTCCCCATGTCTTGCAGGAGGCGCCGAGCAGAATCGTGCCCCGCAAGGCTTCGTCTCGTGGGTTGGGCCGCCCCTGGGGCGTAGCCCATGTGGTCTGCCGTGGGTATCCAGGGTCGTACCCCCCACAACAATCATAAAAATTTAAGAATTATATAGGATGTTTAAGGTTTCTAACTCATGCAACAAACGACTAATATGGTTGGTTTTGGGAAAAAAGGATTACCTGTAAGGGCTGAACTCTTCTCTCGAGCTATGCTATATACTAGACCAGATCGTCCAGCCACGACGGCGTCTTGGGCTCTTTGAGAAGGTCGTCAAGCAACAACGGCTACTCGTCGGCGAGGAAGCTCTCGGACGACGTGCGCTGGTGGCCGTGCCGGTGGTGCGTGTCTCACGGCCGCGCGATCAGGCTGAGCTCGGCGTGTGGCGCTAGCACCGCTACCAGGAACGGGCTCCGCGGCGAAGCAACGCCTGCTTCTGCAGCCTCCCGTTCGCCATGATGGCGTTGGCATGCTCACCCAAACTGGACAGAGAAATTGTGATAGAAAATGGTGAGAAAAAATCCCCAAGATTTGAGAAATCGTAGCAATTAAACTATCTCTCCGAAAAGCTAAAATTCAGGCGGGATTGTTGCAGCCCCAGCCACAGATCTCGTCCAGGAACCACAACATGTGCCAAAAATCGAAAACTCATGGCAAATTCGCATCAAGGACCTCCTCTTCCTCCTCGCCGCTGGCATGCTCATCTTGCTCCACTCCCTCCCACGTCGTGCCGCCCTGCGGCTGCGCCGCTCCGACGCCGGCGGTTGCTCCTCCACAGCCCAGTCGAGCCAGCACTTCGCGCAAGGCACCCAGTTCCTCGCCCGCACCCGTCGCGGCCCCCAAGCCCCCGGCCGGCTCGCCGCGCGGCCATCGTCGAGGCTGACTGCGCCACCACATCGGGAGAGAGGGAGACAGAGATGCGCGCAGGGCACGGGTAAGGGGCTAGCAGCCGCCGGGGCCGTCCGCGTTGGAGGGCGGCCACCGCGGGAGCCAAGCGTCGTAGCCTGCCCACGAGTGCCTTGTGTTTTTTTTTGGAAAAAAAAGGAATAAGATCGGGGGAGGTGGGAATTGAACGCGGCGTTTCATTTTTTCGGTATTCCTAAGCTTCGATCTCTGGTCGCGATGTGCGTGGGCGCGTTGAAGCCTACGTGCGTGGGATGGAGGGCACGGGGTGAGAAGGATAGATTCCCATGTCGAATCATGGCGATCCGATTTGTCCACGTGTTTTATGAGCCCTTGAATTTTACGGAGATGAATTTTTATATGCATTGTTCTGCATGTATAATGATTGGAGGTGGGATATTTTTCTAGAGAGACCTAGTATAATTTTGATTGGCCTATTATTATAATAGAGATAGAGTTGTTACGTACCTACTGCTGTCCGTATTTATTGCGACAGTACATAGTAGTTACTGCATTGCTACGTACTGTACGAGTATACGCGCGTCGGCCGGGCCCTACGTTTTGTCCCCCGGCGCGGCGCGGCGCGGCGCGGCGCTGCGCTCTGCGGTCCACCAGAATAACGTACGTATGCGGTACGCCGTCGTCCTCGCGCCCGTTGCGCCGTGGGACCAACCAAACCGTCCTGCCCTTCTTCCTTTCTTTGGATTATTGCATATTTGCAATTGCCTCAGATCGGAATAATCCAGTCCCCATCCCCACATGAATTTAATTTCCTCGTGCCTTTTTGTTGTCTTCTCTCTATTGGCCGCACTATTCACTTTTCTTATAATCCGTCTTTTTGGGCTTATTTTTCATTTAACGGTGCTTTTTCTCTCACAACAAATCAGGTAGAAATAGTGTTTCGACTTTTTTTTTCATGAAAGTTTAACGGGCCATTATTCACACGCAGCCACTCCGGTTGATTTGGGTTTGCCGAAGAGAATGCTATGTGTCATATCGTCCGAAAGATCGCATAGACGCTTGGACGACTCTTCATCCCCGCCGTTCGCTTCTCGCCTCGCATGTATATTAAAAAACTTATCACTTCGCTTCCTCCTCTCCATCTATACCCCTTCCGTGCTCCTCATCCCCATACTGTAAGCACCAACGCTGGCGCCCTCTCCCGCCGGGAGCCCCAATGCCCAGTAGATCCAGATGGCCCTCTTCCCCCCACCCGACGAGATCCACAAGCACGAGCGAGATTCACTCGCCTCCCAAGAAGATACATGAAGGTGGTGGCGTGTTGTTGCAGGGGAGTAGGCGGCTCTCCCCCCAACCCGGTGCGGCGCCCTCCCCACCCCGGACAGTGCCCTATCTCACCTCGGAGACCAAGTTCCCCAGCCCCCACCCCCTACATGCCATGCACGCTCCCCATCCCCAACCGTCAGCCGCCGAGCCAAGCCCGTGTCTTTGGTGGCACTAGTGGCAAGTAGTGCTCAAGGCATGACGTGTTGTCTTTGGTGCTAGGTGGTGCTCTGTCCTTGGCTCCTCCCACCGTCTGTCAAATCGACCTGCCTAGGCATGTCTCCCCCTATGTTGCAAATATATGTTTCAATTGTTTTAGACGTTTCAGATGTATATTGTAATTGTTTCGTATGGATGTTGCAAAAAGTAGATCGTATGGATGTTACAAAATGTTTCATCTATTATGTTGCATATGTTTACAATGGTTTCAAGTGTTTTTCAGGTGTTTTGCAAGTGTTTCAGACGCATGTTCTATTTGTTTTCAAATATATATTGCAATTGTTGCATCTAGATGTTTCAAAACTAGATCGAGTGTTGCATCACCCTCCTCACCTTTCTGCCGTCTCGCCTTTGAGTCAGGTGTGAGAAGGTGGAGGCGGTCCCCACTGGAACGGGCAGGCCCTTGCCGGCAGGCGCAGTAGGCGAGACGTGGGCGGGCAGATGTGGGACGCCGGACGAGGGGAAGCAGCGCGGACGTCTAGACGGGGGGCTAGCATCATGGACGCCCAGGCGCTAGGGCGCTAGCCACTCCCTTTGCCGAAACTAATCATCATTTATCATCAAGGATATTCGGTTTTTTTAACTGACATAATAGTATACGGT
Source organism: Miscanthus lutarioriparius (assembly GCA_904845875.1). NCBI lineage: Eukaryota > Viridiplantae > Streptophyta > Magnoliopsida > Poales > Poaceae > Miscanthus > Miscanthus lutarioriparius. Next base: position 77,364 of record CAJGYO010000070.1, read on the forward strand.
GCATGGTGGCTAATGGCCATAGTTTGCTTCCAGTGTCAGGCTGTCCGCAGTAGTAGCATTTTGTTTGAGGTAGCATTTCATCTGCTTGCTTGCATGCATGCTACCATTTTGTTTGGTGTCAGGATTTTCTGGATGGATATATAGAGCATATGCACGCACAATGTCTCGGTCGCAAGGGTGGTAAGTATCTACATAACACGCTTCGGCGCCATAACGTAATAGGGTATTTTGCTTATTTGATTTCTCAATTAACATACACAACAGTCGCAAGGGATTACGAATTGGATGATCGGTTTAGTAGGTGTACACAACGAAACAAACACTGTCATACTCTTACTTTCTTCACAAATCACAAGTACCTACCAAGCCATGCAGGCATGCACCTCCCTGTGCTTGCAGCCACGGTATCTTGGATACATCGACCACCCCTGAAAGAATGATGTTGTTATACTTTCTCTACGTATTAGGTGATGTGGTAATTAAAGAGGTAGTGTACGTGGCAAGTGAGAGAAAGATCGATAACATAGCCTCGTGAAATAACTGTCTCATAAAAAGGTAATTCTCAACACATGTATAAGACATCTTATCTTACTATTACTAATTGGAGGCCTCGGTGAAGCCTCTACGTTAATACTCACCAGATACGCTAAGAAGAAAGATAAAAGCTATAAATTCTCACTGTAATCAGAAACATCCTACCATTAAATCATGAGAATCTAGCCACACGTGACCATTGGATCTATTTCTTTTTGTACAAAATTACCCACCTATGCCATTATGTAGATTAAAAAATAGCTAAAAAACTAATTCTTGCGGAGGAAAACAATTCGATTACATGGAGAAAATCTAGATTGGCCGTACCAAGAAAATCTTGATCGGCTGTACCCATATTTAGTTGTCTAATAAAATTATATCATACCGGAATATCGCAGGTACCTACCATCGTCACATTCGTGGTTGGTCAATCTGTTAGTAGAAAATTTTGATATAAAAGGTAAATCTATTAACAAAAAATATTAGAGGCAAAGAAGGTAATCCTATTAAATATCAGAGGTAATCTATCAATGCCTACAAACAAGATATACGTGTGTGGCGTAACAAATCTAATTGAAAAGAAAAATACAAATTATATTGTCATCTTATCCTATCTCGCAGGCCTACTAAAAACTGTCGTTCAAGCCCCGCCGCCGTAGCCACCGCAAAATATCCACCGAACTTCAATCAATCAAGGAAAGTGAATCGAACTTTCAATCCTATACTACTCGGATCTTCCCTCCCAGTCACGTCTTTCTAACGTCTTGCCGGTTCTTTGGAGTAATAATTGTTCTATTGATTGTCTATCCACTAATCGGCCTCCTATTTTGTCATATGGGCATACAGGTTTCATCAACCACTAGGAGCAGCCGAGATCGAAAAGAGATGGCAAGCCACCAGATTATCCTGGTCTCCTGGACGAGCTGAACCCGGCATCCTTTTTCAGCACATGGATGGAGCTCGCTCGAGTGCGATCAACTTGGCCGACGGCGAGGTCTGTATACATGCCTTGCACTCTTTTTTTGTTTTTTGAACTCTCGTTCATACTACTCTGCAGTGAAGGATATATATACATGCCTTGCAAAATTCTTGCCGATTTGTTTTCTAAAAAAGGATTTAGACATGCAGAGTAGGAGAGGCAGGGTTGCCTCCTATTGCCACATCTGCTCTTCAGCAGACAAGGGAGAGAACACCTATTCTGCACGACAACAAGCAACCAGCAGCAAGGAAGGGTTACATGCGCAAAAGATAGATACTGCCGAATGATCGATGGAGCTCACCACTGGGACTACAAGATTAATGACAATTTTGGCCTCTCCACTGCACGATCGTACGCCATGCATCCAGGTCAGAGTTGGAGTCATCATGCAAAAGTCTCTTTGACAAAACATTTAACCTCCACCTATATACTCCTTTTGTTCCAAATTATGAGTCCCATCTTTTTGAGCTACATAGTTTTCACTATACACGTAAATATACATTATTTTAGATATATAACAGAACTCATATATCTACAAAAGCAAAAACAACTTACAATTTATAACGGAGAGAGTATTAATTTGTGTGTTCAAAGTGTCTGGCCGGTTAACCTACGGCTAACAAAGACAGATTTGTCACTAATAATATTTCGCTAGATATGTATTGTACTCACCGTGCACTATATATGTGCAGCTGATGATCTAAGGCAAATATTCCCCACTTGAGCATGTTACACAAATACAGATAGGTTAATATTCTATTCATTTGTATATATAGGGGGGAACCACGCAATACAACATCATTTCTAATTGGCACTCCGTTTCTTAAATAAATTAAAATGGTAGTTAAGAAAATCTGGTATATGCTAACCAAGTGTCCACTATCTATAAAGTAGTAGATTAGTTTTATCAAAAAAAAATATGCACAAGTCGAGTGCTCCTTCTTACTCTTATCTTACTAATTAGAGACATGAACGGGATGCATCATGTTAATTCTCACCAGATGTGCTAGGAAAAAAGATAAATCGTAGAAATTCTCACAATAATTAAAAACATCTAGACTTTAAACTGGAAGACTCTAATCATTATAGCTGATAATAGCCATTGGATCTAATGTAATTTATAAAAAAATTATTCACCTCTGCCATTATAAAAATACATAAAGTAACCCCTAAGTTTGTATCTAAATTACACACCACTACCATAACAAAAGATAATTCAAAATAACCCCTACATTTGTGTACAAATTACCCATGTCTGCCATTATGAAAAAAATAATTCAAAATGATCCCCTAAGTTTGCATCAAAACTATCCACCATTGTCATTATGAAACATAATTCAAAATAGCCCTATAACATTGCATGTAAATTACCCAGCTTTGTCATTATGAAAGATACATTAAAATAATCCTCTAACTTTGTATCTAAATTACCCCATCTACCATTATGAAAGATAATTTAAAATACCCCCTAATGATTTTATAAATTATCCACCTTTGAAAGATAATGCAAAGTAACCTCCTAAGTTTGCATTGAACCTACCCATACAGTTGTGAAAGATAATATAAATTGTTACCTTTATATATGTATCTACCTCAACCACGATAAAAAAGTTGCATAGGTTATTATTTTCAATACGTTTATACATTTTGACTGAAATGTTATGTCACATCAATATTAGTACTTTATTCTTGAGCACTCTATGATTTATAAAATAATACTACACACAAATAATCATGTGATATAACAATTCACTTAACATAAGAAGAACAATACTACTGGGGCCTAGATTATTTTCAATAAAAAAACTTTTAAAAAAAAGAAGTAAGACAAAGAACACTAGAATTTCTACTTAACATGTGAAAAAGTTGCAACAAATTGATTAAGCTAAACTTTAGATTTATGGAGTCATAGAAAGGGATGCAACAAGAGTTTCTATATCTTAATATTAGGTTTAAGCTAAATACATATCATGCTAGAACAAATTCTAACTAGAGGTCCCCAATAGAGCCTGCATGTTAATCCTCACAAGACCCAATAGAAAAATGAAAGATAGACCCGAGATATTCTCAAAAAAACATCTAACCATAAATTCAAGTATAACCTAATCACTATTGATAATAATAATATTGGATCTATTCTATTTTCTATATAATTATCCAACTCTACTATTGCGTGAAACAATATAAAGTAGCCCATGACTCTATATTTATATTACCCACCTATCCTATTAAGAAGCACGATCTAAAGTAGTTCTAAATTGGCATCTAATTACCCATAACCTCCTATTATGACCAATAATTTACATAACTCAATTTTTATCACATTATGAAAAAAAATAACCCTCAAATCCACATCTAAATTATCAACATCTTCTGTTACAAGAAAATCGTTTAGAATAGTGTAGAGCATATATATGTTTCTACGTTGCCCACCTTTATCAACATTAATATAGTAAGATCAAATTAAAGTAAACATACGTGTCATGCCACCATGCATGACCAATAAATATATAAGTTTTATTTCACCACAAATATTTCGCTAACAATTCATAAACTAATGATACTAACAAATTGTTTAAAACCATATTAGTAACAATGACATAATTTATAGGTTGTTACTTTAGATATATTTATATATTCTTAACTAAAATGTTTGAGATGTGTACACTAATAGTATAACCATAACTGCACATATAATTTCTTGATGGAAAAATGCAATCATCTTGAAAAGTGTGGGAGACAATTGGTGGCTATGTTTTTCTGTACTTTACGGTAAAAAGTCAATCAAATTTTCTGGCCCTTTAAGAATACTTTACCCAACATCCAAGATCTCACTTCAAGCTTTGTGAATTATCTTAAGTGACATGATGCACATTTCAAATGACGTCATATACTATTGTAATATTTATAAATATTTAAGAACGTACTCTATGACCTAAATTTCTTATTTTTAAAAAGGTGAAAAAGGAGAGCTAATGACAGATATAATAAGCACATGAGTTTCAACTTGAGAGGGAAAAATTCTGTTGTAGACAATAAGATAAAATTTGAAAAACCAAAATTTAGACTCAAGACTTAATAATATATGTGATGCAACAAGAGCAACCACAATTAATGGTAAGGTTTCAACTAATTTCATATTGAAAATATATAGACGCATCGTGGAAAGGAAAATATGAATATATAGATCAGTCACTTGAAAATAGTAATTAATAAGTTTAAAATAACTATATATATAGACTAAAGAGTATCTATTATGTCTATTGTGTTAGAAAATATAAAAAGAAAAGAAAATATATAATCTAATATAAGTAATTCTTTATTAGTTAGATGTATTTAACCGTACTAACACTTATATCTCCTAAAATTTTAGCCCGTATGAGAGCACGGGTTGATGGACCAGTGTAACTAGCTAGTGGCGGAGCGTCGAAATTGCAAGGAAAGTTCAGGGACGGACGTCGCCACTTGCCAGATAGTAATCCGGGGAATAATATCCGGGAGATGTTTCAGTAGTTCCATTCCATCTCGATCCGTTTTTTCTTTCTGTCGTGGTCATTGACAGTGATAGCAGTACGTAGTCGTACTGAGTACTGACGCTTTGGCCAACCAAGGAATGGAGAACAACAACAATCATGAGACGCCACTTTTTGCATGTTTTTTGAACCCCACTTTTTGCATGTCGTTATCTTACCAAAAAGATGCCTCTGCGTTTGCGTCCTCTGCTCGTCCGTATTAGTATACTATGCGGTAACATTTTCTTTGTCCCTTGCACTATTATATTTCTGGTGAAATAACTGCAAAAATATTGATGCGCTCCAATGTTCGTTTCCATTCTCTAAAAGGAAAATGTGCCTTTTAGGGATTACTATAGATTATTAGAATTGCTACCGCGTGCAGTGAAACCACATGAAAACTGAATTTAATTGCTGCTATATAGTTAAGGATCTCGATCTAGGAAGTAAGTCACACAACAATTAAATCCAAGTTGCTCAAAAGGATCTAGAGTTCAACCACCTGCAAATAAAATGTGCGAATTTCATTCCTAGATTGTGCAAAAACATATATAGTGAGGAAGGATGGCTGGCGATGGGCGTATGTGCACGGTCCTCGAGCATGCTAGCAGGGCAACTGGTGAGCCCTCCTCATCCCAAAGTGTTATTGTAGCCACGACGGGTTTCGACTGCCATGGTCCATATCTATGGGGTGAAGCTTGTGGTAGTTTTTGGTGAAGTCAGGTCAGTGATTTGGTCAGTAGGGTGGAGCCACTCTTATTGGGGAAGCAATATTCGTGGCGTATGTCCCCGGATAGGCTCGATCGTGGCACATAGGCGTCAGCGTGGTGGCTTCTCGGTGGGCGGGTAGTGACGACGTGGAGTTCAAGGTGGCTATGCCATGGCATCAAGGTGAGGCGCATGACTCCTGTGTGTGTTGTTGGTGGACATTTCTAGAGGTCGATGTTTCATGGCACTCCATAGCCCATCACGATCTCAGGTGAAAAACTTGCCTCAATGAGGCGGGCCGTGTCCGTGAATTTTGTCATTTTCCTCCTTGAAGACGTCGCCTCAGAGGTCCATCTTCATGCAACATCGAATTTCGACGGGTTTATGTAGTCCCAACCTCTTAGACGGGCGAAGCTTCGATTTTGTGCAAGATATATTATTGTGCCTTGTCTTCACTAGAGGATGATAGACGTTTGTGGGGAGGCCATGATGTTGAAATCCTGCAGGGGACTTAATCTCATTCCTTTGTTTGAAACATGCATGTGGAAAGTTGCTGCTACACAAGGACAAAATAGGTTGGAAGCAAGGACAGAGAAGAAGTTCTGAGCTTACTCTTGCTTACTTTTTTCCTTAGTCCTTTAGCTCTCTTTCTTATTGTTTTATGCTCCTTAGCTTTGAGGCTTTGAGCCTAAGTTCGTGCAACTTTGGCTGTATATATCTCATTTGGATATAGAGGCTAGATTTTATATCTTTTGTCTAAAAAAATATGCCAATATCATGATAAGGTTGGAATCCTTTTTTACAAAGTGCTTCAGATTATTTATTTTTTTCTTCTTGTAAAGGTTTAAAAGACATAGACACTCACATATATGCATAGCATGCGCAGCTAGTGTACCCCTATATTAATACCTCCAAGAGACTGATGTGGCAGGTCTTGAGATTAAAGCATGTCATATACTACTAATAGAATAATTAGCCAAAATGCAAGCACTTGGCCAAAGTTTTCTTCTGACAATAATTTGTTGAACTACATTTACTCATCCAAGTTTCTATTCACTTGTTCACTTCAGTAATTCTGCATGAACCAATTACCTTTATATATGTGGTTGGTTTGTTAAATCCAGTCACCTCGGTTGTACGGACTAGAACATCACCACATATATATATATATATATATATATATATATATATATATATATATATATATATAGAGTATATTCAAGAGCTACCACAAAATAAAGGGGTGTTTAGTTGGGCAAGCAAACTTGCATAGTGAAGATTTCCTACCGTAGCATTTCATTTGTATTTGTGAATTATTATCCAAACATTGACTAATTAGGTTTAAAAGATTCGTCTCGCAAAGCTAAAGCAAACTGTGCAATTAGTTTTTGATTTCGTCTACATTTAGTACTCTATACATGTACCGCAAGTTTGATGTGACGGGGAATCTTCTTTTTGTATAGTGCACTTTTCAGAGTTTGGAGAACTAAACAAGAGCTAAGTTATTCTGTAGCCACCTCCATTTATGATAATTTTATATATTAATTTACGATAATGCCAATACATATTTATGATAGTTGGGTTATTATAACACATAGCGATATATATATATAACTACTACCATAGAAGCTGGCCACAAAATAACTTTATTCAGAGCCACTTTTGAGTTATGATAATTACTATGTTAATTTATGAGATTATATTAACTCCTTACTAAGTGGTTTACTATAACGTTATGGTAAATATCCCCATGTGTTATAGTAACCCAACTATCATAAATATGTATTGACATTATCGTAAATTAATATATAAAATTATGGTAAATAGAGTTGGCTATAGAATAACTTATTTTATAGCTGGCTACTAAATATACTCTTATATATAAAGAGAGAGAGAGAGAGTAATTATCCTTTTTAATCTTTCAACTCGTATGGCACTGAACAATAGCCGTATGTCTTCACAAATGACTTTGATTTCTCACTTGCATGCGGTCTTCGGTGCATATTATATTATATAGCCCAGCTTTGTTCTGTGGCCTTTTCTTTTTCATTTTTCCTCTACAAGTTGAATAATGAAATTTGTAGTACTAGGAGAGAAGAACACGTGTCATATTCTTATCCCCTCCTTCCCTCTACCTCTATCTCTGAAGCTCTCGGATCTGTTACTGGTGTCACATGAACATGCTCCCTGACCTTTTATGATGTCACTACGTTGTCGCCCATGGACCACTTGGGTACATTCACACATACCATTGTAATAGCAGAATCCCTTGCCAAAATTCAATAGCCATAGTGGTAGCAATAAATATGGCATGACTAGAATCACTAATATATATATACTAATATATATATATATATATATATATATATATATATATATATATATATATATATATATATATATACACACACACACACACACACGGCAGCTTATTCTAATCCTACACCGCAAGCCAAAACTGATCTGGAAAAATATCGAGTAGATCAAATCATGCTCAAAAGATTTGATGGCCATTTACTACACCCTGCACTTCTAAATAATGAAAAATACTGAAATGCGACTACTGAACAATACTGAATTTTGTTCAGTATAACAGCTTGGTGTAGAATAGTATTCTACAACTAGGGTGTAGAATAGCGCGTGTATATATACGTGTATATATGGGCTTTAGTTTTCGCTGTACTTTTTTTTTCCTTACAAATTACACACACAACAATGGTAAAGAGGTAGTTCTCAGTTCAGTATAATTGTGTTAGGTCATTAGGAAAATTGTATCTAATTTGCGCAGATGAATAAGTAGATTAGAAAATATACTGTACAACTGTATTGAAGCGTGACTTAGTGAAATAATAATGAAGATAGAGGGCACATTACTATATATATCAGGCAACCACTAGGTTTGGAGGTGAAAAAAAAACAGCCTGAAACCAAACAGATTTTGGCAGTACAGTACTAGTACAGATAGGTAGCTCCAAAAACAGAGGGCTTAACTGCCTGCCACACCACATGCGCATCGTACTCAACATAGCAGAAGGGCAGAGACAGGCAAAGGCACAGTGGCCTCCACAGTACTCATGTCTGTCCTATCTCAGGCAGGTCCTGGCGTACAGTACAGTATGTATATACGCAGCAAAAAAAAATGGAAGTGATAAAGATGAGATGCAAAGCAAAAGAATGGTCATGGATTACTGGACTTCTGAACTTGGTATGGTCATATAGTCGTCTTGCTCAAGGCCGAACATGGTGAGCCTGGAGCATATGATCCAACTGATGAAAATATGGTCCAAGTCCAAACGACGATATATTACTCTTGTTACTATACTTTGCTTCCCCACCGTCAGGAGAGACATATCCCAAGTGTTGTCTGCCACTGTGGAGCCAATTATATTCAGGATATTTATGTTTTGGCAAGCCACTGATTTTGGTGGATTGTGATATAATTCAATAGGAACTATGCATCAAAGCTTGCAGTATAACAAGGTTTTACGGTACTGTCGACTAGGGATGCAAGTGAGTTAAATAGGAACCCGTATATATGTTTAATTTTATTCAATTAAGCCTATATACAGGTTCACGGACCACTCCGCTCACCTTTCGCAGTCACTTCCTGCTGGCGAGCGCAACACTTGGCCTTTAAGTCTTATTACATAGGCGACAAAGCAATTTTAGAAGGCTACATAATTTGGCTTTTTCATCGCAGTTTTATGCACCAGCAGTAACGGAGGCTTTGCTCCAAAGATATAACATACACAATCAAGCAATTTTCCGAAGATTATATATCCATGCTTCCTGCCACCACATCATCTATCAGAACTTTAATGTTAGCTAAGAACGTCAGCATTAGCTGGCATGGAATCTTGGAAGGCGGTACGTTTTGGCTACTTGGCATTTCTCTTTCTCGACAATGTCTGGTTTGTATTTTATCTATGGGTTTGTACATAGCATCAACTTGAGACCAGGTGAACATGAACATGATCTACTTTCTTCAACTGGGCAACCTGCATCATCTTCAATTTGCATATAACAATGATTTGAGATTAGGTGCCAATAGTAAAGAGAAAGCACACCCAACCAGGATGTGGTGGGCCAAACTGGCCACTGGGTGGCCCAACCCAGAAGGCTCAGCGACTTCGCATGCAAGACATTGACTAGATATACTTAAGCCAAATCAATCCGTAAATATCCGACTAGATCTGAATCCTATTCCTTGTAACAAACTAAGCAAACTAGATCTGGTCAAGGTTCCTCAATGTAAACTGTACCCTCAAATCATATAAGGAGGTGTAGGGTCCCTTGAGCCATTACCCCACGCATTGACATTAGCAAGCTTCATTTAGCACACCACACATAAGAAAGTCGTTCTACAATCGAACATAGGATACCCTATACCTAACTTGGTATAAATCCTTATCCCGTGTGCTAACCTTCTAATTCGCCACATGTTCTACAGTGATCACTAGTTGGACGAAAAAATCCTACAACATTAGCTGATCAACATGATGTATTTTCTTCCATCAACAACCTACAATACACATGCCAAAGAAGACATTTTGATATATTTTAGCAATATCACTTATTTGTTTTCATGCTTTTGTTAGATAAGTAACCGATACTTTACATCTAAAGATATAGATACATAGCCAAGCAATTTTTAGAATAGTATATATTTTACTAAAATTAGTTCACGCTCTCTCGTCGCTACACTATTTGTCAGAACTTAATAGTTGTTTAGCAAGATGACGCCTACACAAGTTGGCATACTAATTCCCACCCAAGTGCCTCACAACTTTATGCATGAGAGTGGCCTATTTTCTTGTCTCCTGCCAAGCTTGCCTAGCGCAAGCGCTTTCTCCAAGCGTATGATTTTGAGCGCTATGCATAGATCATTACTTGGGAGGCTACCAAGCGCACACGCCAAAGAAGCAAAGAGGCCCATGACCCCTAGATTTCAAGATGAAGGGCAGTCTTATCATTTCATGCTTATCCAGCCTCCACAAAGCCAATACATAGTACTTTAGCTCCATACATATACAGCATCGAACCCCACTACTCTCTACTAGAGAGAACTTAGATGACTCCATTCTGGTCAACTCGCTGTCCTCCTCGTAGCTCTACTAGCCAAAGAAAGCGAGGCGCCTCATGCAATGACCAACAAAGAACATGCACCGCCACCAATGCCATGGGGCTCGAGACGATGCCAAATTAGTAGAATGTTGAGGTTCCACTGATTCCTCGTGGAAACGTGGCATGAAAGTCTTGACAAATCCACGGAAGTTTCCCATGTCCCAGTTGCAAACTCCAATTGCTCAATTGAACAGAGTTCAAACTTAGATCATGTTAAATATCGCCTTCTTGTAGTTTGAGTTTCCTTAGCACAACAACCCTACAACTACAATAGACTATACTGAGTTGATCGTGTGTAAATCCTAGAAATGGATTCAAATAAGATAGAGAACATCAAATCAACAACAACAAGAGGGACAAGACACAAGGTTTAACCTAATGTTCAATGGAGCCATTAAGGCTTGTCTATGTCCTCATTGTTGAGGAAGCCACAAGGCTTCTTGGGTCTCTTCCAACCCTATCCTCTTCTCAAGTAAAGCACAAAGTTGGGGCAATACAAACTTCTTGGTGCTCAACCACAACAGTTGGGAGCTCCTGGGAAACCTCTAGCCATCTAGGAGAATCTCCAAGAGTAATAAACACAAAACAATAGCTAGAAGGAGAAACAAGTGCTCTAGATCTAGATCTCTTGCTTGCAAGCTCTCTAACTCACTTCTAATCCCAATCTCACAAGGAATTTCACCAAGAACACAAGAGAGAGGTTGGGGAGCCTACAGTGGGGTGGGAGAGAGGGCTTGTCTACATCCTAGTGGAGGAGTAATGGCAAAGATAACTATTGAGAAGAAGGGCGTAGAGCATTTGTACTCTCCCTTTTTAGATGGTTAATAGTTTAAGTGCGAAGTTCCACAATGCCAAACGTGGAACTTCCGTGGGCACCTAAACTTCCATGAAATTTAGAACATAATCGGAATTAGGCTCTTCTAGCTTTGGCTTGGGGCTTTGCTAGTCATTTGGATAGGTGATGAGCACTTGGTTCCCCTTCAGCTTACCAATTTGTATCCCCCTTAATATATAGTACAAACTTTTCATATACTCAAATTCAAAAAAGAAAAGAAAAGTAAGCCTTCATTTGTCCATGAGCCGATCCTTTGAAATGGGGAGTCTCCCTTGTGTCATCATTTACCCACAATCAATTATAATCTGGTTCACATCTCACAAATATCATTCGACCCCTAATTGCACTATCATCAATACACCAAACCCACTTAGAGGCCTAGATGCACACTTTTCAGATATGATCAAATATGCTTGATGAACAAGTAGATGATCTTTACTCAAAAAAAAAAACAAGTAGATGATCTTAAAGAGATTTGAGATGTAAAGAGTACATGTGAGAGAGGTTAGTAGATGTTGTTAGGTTAGAAATTAAGGTAGATTGAGCTAAGACTAGGGGTGTACTTGTGTAGAAGGTGCTTAACTCATGATCTTAAGTAGTGGACAACTAAGTATGTGTCAGCTATGTTTCCACTGACAATCCATTAAGAGGTGATGTATGTCAATCAAGGCAATGCCAGAGTGCAGTGCCTTTGGAAAGGGAAAGCATACAAATCCATCGTTGTGGGGATAGAGCGCCTGCCTTGACTTTTGACCATCTATCTAAGAGCGAAGGACGGTTTGGCTATGCAAGGTCGAGGGTTTTAGCTTTAGGTGTCTCTGGAAGTGTTGACTGATATTCCATCTAGCTAGGCTAAAGTGTTGTGTTGTTGAGTGCAAAAGTCATGTAGGTTGTTTTATCACGTCGCTGGATGGTTTGGCTGTTCGACAGATAGTCTTTGGGGACATCACGCATGCTTTGTCGATGGTCAATAAAGGCTACGTGGTGTGGTTTTCTTGTGTTGCAACAACAAAGTGTGGGTTGTACTTGAGGTGAACTAGGGCCGGTGCTTATGGTTGTGTAAGGGTTTCATGGCGCCAAACTTAGGTGCATTATACACTAAGGGAAACTAGGGTTTGTGAAACTGACATTGAAAGTGCATTTTTCCCTATGTGGGTTTTGGTGTATTGATGACATCCAAATTGGGGACTAATGAGATCTTAATGAGATATGTTACAACTTTAGTCCCTTGAAAGCTTTTAAAGAGTTAATCTAAGATGAAATGGTATCCTCAATTCTTCAAGTGCAAAAAGCGGACGAACCCAAATCGCCTCCAAAGCTTTTTTGTTTTATTTTGGGTTTAGGTATGCCATACTATAAAGAGAGAGATCATGAGCTCACACTAGGGTTTGTTCTAGCTTATGTTGATTTCTTGAGATTCATCTTCTTTACCATGCCTTCGTGAGCATTCCTCCAACCTCGATCTATCTCACTCACCTTGCTCATGTTCTTTCTTCTTTTAATCTTGTTCTTAGTATAGAGAGAGGGAGAGAAAAGAGTGGTAATGAGATGAGTGGAGAGAGGGCTGATCTAGTGGTCTTGCACCTCTCCATGAGTTGATAGGTGGGGGTAAGGGATGGAAAGGTGACAACACAAGATTTGCATGTTGCAAGGCCACTAGTGTCCTAAACTAACATTCCATTTGTGATGTGATGAACAGTCAGTGTGATGTGAAAGATAGTCCATTAGGGCCATAAACTCCGAGGTCGATCGATTAACTTGTTGGTCAGTTGGCTAGCAAACAAAGGCATCGGAATACTATGATAGACCATCTACTAAACCCTAAATGTACATATTGCTGAGCTTCTTGACTTGGTTGACTTGAGAGGCTTTTAGGACACATCCATGATTTGTGGTGGGTCCTCGATGTTTGGGCAACTCTTGACTCGAGTCATTCCGATGGGTTTCTCCTTCTTTAGCAAAAAAGGTGGCCCTTGGTGATTGTTTTGACTCCTTTGACTTAGGTGCATACATCACTTGCTTCTACCTTGCTCACAAGTTGGTGAGATCTTCTAGTGAGGCTCTGCCTCCCCTTGTGGGCTCGAATTGGCGGGAATGCTTGAGGATCTTGGCTCGTGCAAGGTTCCACTTGGGGTTCCTTGTTCAAAAATCAAGTATCATTCTTGAGAAGGTTAGGGTCAAATGACTAAGGACAACCATTTAGGAATAGGGGATGGTCAATAAAGATGCATCATGAGGTCGAACCAAGGATCAAATCTTGTCCAAACATAGGGATGTAGGAGGCTTTCTCCAGTTGCACCCTCAAAGTTGAAGCTTGAGGGTTAGGATGGAAGCTCAACTTAACCTTTAACAAGGGTATTTAGTAAAGTTTTGTTTGGGTGGTTTTTGGGTCATGACAATGAGCAATACTCAAAAAAGACCGATGACCCACAGCACCGGGAGACCTAAACCGGATGGAGTATCTCAAGAACTCAGTAGACAAGACATCGACTAGATATGCTTAGAAGCCAATGAATCTGTAAAGATCTAACTAGATTCGAACCCTATTCCTCATTGTAATAAACTAGGACAAATCGGATCCAATCAAGGTTCTTCGATGTAAGCACTACCCCGGACTATAAAGGGGTGTGGGGTCCCTTGATCGACAATCTAGTTCGCACTATTCCACCACAGACATCAAAGACCTCACCCTAGCGCATGATGTATAAGTAAGTTGTTTTACAATGTGGGTTGTAGAGTACCCGTACTCAATATAAATTTTATCCCGCGTGATACATTGATCTCTAATCGGACGCATAAATCCTACAACATTAGGTGATCAACATGATGTATTTTCCTCCATCAAAAACCTACAATACATAGGCCAGCAAGATATCTTGGTATATTTTAGTAATATCGCTTATTTGTCTCCATGCTTTTATTAAACAAGTAACCATACTTTACATCTAAAGATATAGATACACATCTAAGCGATTTCTTGAATGTTATATATTTTTACTAGAATTAGTTTACGTTTTCTGTCACCATATTATTTTTGTCACAACTTAACGTTAGTCTATCATTATGACGCCTATACAAGCTGGCATTATTAATTTCTATCCTAGAGCCGAACAATTTTGTCTAGAGTAGTGGTATGTTTGTTTGTCCTCGAGGCAAGCTTGTGTAGGACAAGTATCGTCTCAAGCGTCCGATCTTGAGCGCAAGGTCCGGATTGTTTATGAGAGGCCACGAAACAAACGTGCCCGGGTAGAAGCAAAGAGGCATTTCAGGCTGAAGGGCAGTCTGTCTTTTCATGCTTGTCCACTCTCCATTGGCTAGCCAAGTATCGTCTCAAGCGTCCAATCTTAAACGCAAGGTCCGGATTAGTCGCGAGAGAGGCCACAAGGAAACAAACACACCCAGGCATTCCAAACTGAAGGGCAGTCTCGGGTCTTTTCACGCTTGTCCACTTCCACGGTGCCAGTGGCACACAGTACTTCGGCTCCATACATATACAGGCACTGCCGCACTGCTCTGCCAGAGAACTCAGACGAGTCCGCTGGTCCGCCCGCTGTCCTCTCCAGCTCTGCCACCCCAAGAAAGCGAGGACAACGCTCGCCCTCGCGCGGCGCCGTCATGCTCCCGCCGTTCGGCAACCCGCTCTGGGTACCGGAGAACGTCGACGACCAGCAGCAGCAGCACGCGCCTCCGCCGACGCCCATGGGAATTTGGTGACGGTGCCGGCGCAGGGGCACGAGGAGCAGAACCTCCTGGCCCTGGCCCCCGGCTGCCGCCATGGGGGTCGGTGGTGTTTTCAGCTCGCCGGCGGTGTTCGATGACGACTGGTGCTTGACCCCCGTGGCTGCGGCCGCCGCCGCCGGCGCGCAGGGGCACTCTGCCCTGGCGCCGCCGGCGCTGGCGCCCGGCGTCCAGGTCGCAGATGTTCTCGCTCTTCAACGTTGGCGGCGCCGCGACGTTCGACGTCCACGGGTTCGACCTCGCCTCGGCGGCGGGGGCCGGTGGCGACCTGGTCCCATTCTGCGGGCGCTGGAACGCGTCGAATTCCCGCGTCCTTTCCTGATACCGGCAGGGAACGCCGGCTTCCTCGGCGGCTCATTCGGTGGCTTCGGCACAGCGCCGGCACAAATGCCGGACTTTGGCGGCCCGGGGTTCTGACGTGTTCAATAACGGCGCTGTCTCCTCCTCCGCGGCGCCCCCTCCTGCCTCCGGTGTCCCTGGACGGCGCCGTTCTTCTGGGCGCGGGAAGGCTGCTGTGCTCCGCCCGCTGGAGATCTTCCCGCCTGTGGGCGCGCAGCCGACGCTGTTCCAGAAGCGTGCGCTCCGCCGCAACGCCGGCGAGGAGGACGACGACAAGAAGCGCAAGGCGGAGGCCATCACCGCGGCTGCGGAGCTTCGTCGGCCGGTGGCGGTGACACGGTGCTGGACGACGCCGACGACGATGACGGCGGGAGCATCGACGCGTCCGGGCTCAACTACGACTCTGAGGATGCCAGGGGCGTCGAGGATAGTGAAAAGAAGGACGGTAAGGATTCCAACGCCAACAGCACGGTGACAGGCGGCGGCACCGGCGATGGGAAGGGTAAGAGAAAGGGGTTGCCGGCGAAGAACCTCATGGCGGAGCGCCGTCGCCGGAAGAAGCTTAATGACCGGCTCTATGCTCCGGTCTGTCGTGCCCAAGATCAGCAAGGTGAGAATTGTACCCTTGCATCTATTTGTTAATCGGTTACTATGAATTGTAGGTCGCAATTTAGCTGAATTCTCCGCGTTTTGTAGCAGTTAGCATCTAGCATTACCTATGTATGCTTATATTGGTATATGTTTCATGGAATTCATATGTGAAGCTAGTGTACCCATGGTGCAGTAAATTGTTTGTAGAGATGTCGCTCATATAAGGTGCAGTTGTTCCTTAGGAATTGTAGATGCAAGGTGATTTTTTATTTGATAAGAAGAATTCTGTGGTTAACATCGAGGCTCTGGCATTATAATGTGTATTCCTGTCATTTTGGCATGTTTATGCTATTGATTTTGTCAAGCTGTTGTCAATGTTATGATGAACTTTTTTGTATGCATGAACTGTTGGTATGCACATCTCAGGTGCAAATTTTATCTAGATGGCAGATGTGTGCAGGATTTAGCCATTTAAGACTTTTCTATGTTCATCTAGGGATAGCCTCTTAGGTTTCTAGGTTCTATAAGTTGCACATCCTTTAGTTCAAAAAAGATATATGGATTAGCATCTACCATTTCAATTTCTGTTTAGGTTTTGATGATGCTATGGTAGTGCTTTTGGTTTGGGTTGTGACTTTGATTATGTGCATTTCTTTTTTCTTTTCTCTTAGAAAATTAGCTCCTGTTTCTTCTTGCAGTTATTGTTGTGTGTTAAAGGGAACCTTCTTTGTCGAAAGTGTCTTCATTACCAGTGATAGCAAAATTTAGATTCAATCTGTCCATGATCTCTGTTCATAAGCTGTCCTGCATACAGATCACTATCCATCAGTGTCCTTTGCCTGATCTCCAGTGCCTC
Organism: Miscanthus lutarioriparius; assembly: GCA_904845875.1. Taxonomy (NCBI): domain Eukaryota; kingdom Viridiplantae; phylum Streptophyta; class Magnoliopsida; order Poales; family Poaceae; genus Miscanthus; species Miscanthus lutarioriparius. The sequence goes on from CAJGYO010000070.1 coordinate 94,580, forward strand.
TTTCTCTGTTTCCCGAGTCAATCATGCAACAGCTTGCACAAATACCAATACAAGATCTTCCCCTACATCCCCTTGCTGTTGCTAATTGGTTCAGATCAAAGGGAGAATTTCTTTTTCTTTCTTTTTTTCCACCATAGAACAGAAAGGCATCAGTTATGGTGTAATAGTGCTTTCTGCACATGACTAGTTTCAGTTATCTGTTTTGCGCTGAGTACTTCACCTTTAGTCTTATTGGTACATCCTTTATTATATGATATCATATCACTAATGCTACTTGCTCCTTTTGACCGGCTAATGAACTGATTATTGTTCACTGTTTTGTAACTGGTAGATGGACAGGGCCTCCATTCTCTGGCGACGCAGTCGAGTACCTGAAGTTGAGCTGCTGCAGAGAGATCAATGATCTTTCAGAATGAGCTGAGCCATCCCTTCCACAGCCTCACTGCCTCCAACACCAGAAAAGCTTCCACCCTCTCACCCCGACGCTGCCCACCTGCCATCTCGTGTGAAGGAAGAGCTGTGCCCAAGTGCATTGCCCAGCCCTACTTCTCAGCAAACCAAGGGTCAGTATATGTTCTCTGAATCCACACTTTATCTGTAGCTTTCCTTCATATGGAATGGTGTGTGACAGAACTTGTCATGACACGGTATCATGTTCTTTGGTTAAACAGAATATAGCTTCAGCTGTAATATGGATGATTTATGCATCAGTTTGTGTCACTGTTGTCATACTTGGTTGAAGTATTTAGCTGACTTGCACCATTTCTACTCTGCTGCAACAGGTGGAGGTTAGGATGAGGGAAGGCCTGGCAGTCAACATCCACATGCTTTGCGCTCAGCAGGCCTGGTCTTCTGCTTTCTGCTATGAGGGAGATCGAAGGCCTCAGTCTCGATGTCCAGCAAGCTGTTATCAGTTGCTTCAATGGATTTTCCTTGGACATCTTCATATTGAGGTAATGTACAATACAATTGCACATATTTTCTTGCCATTCTCACTGTCAGAATCTGACATTTACATAGCTATCCAAAAGGATGGTGAAGATCATGAACAAGCTGTCATGTTCTAACGGCTTGAAATTTGGAATTTGTTATTTGTTGCCACATGAAAATAAACTGGCGCATGGACCCTTATTGTTTTCACTCACTGCAGCTATGCAACGAAGGCCCTGGGCTTCTGCCAGAAGAGATCAAGTCCGTGCTCTGCAATGCGTTGGGTTCCATGGCGTGATGCTACGATCTGGGACAACAAGACCGCTCAACCTACCGCCAAAAAAAGAAAAGAACAATGTAGCTAAGGGAAAGTTTACAAGAACTGGTGTTTCCAGTCTCAGTCAGAGCTTGATTTTCGACATGAACCAATGAGCTTTTCGTCTTTTAAACAGTTTGGAACACCCTGAGAATTCTGCCCAGGGTTTTCAAAGACCATATCCGTTCGCTAGTCTTTTAATAGGAGTTAAACAATAATGTCAGTATTCTCCTAGTCTGTTCCCTAGTTCTTGGTACATGTTTTTGCCTCAGACCGTTAGCTTTTCTCCTGCAACTCTGAATCGAAGTCGAGGGAAGTCATGTCGAGATGAAAAAAGTAGACCATTCCTAAACAGCTTAAATCCTCTCATCGAGATCTGCTGTCTCTTCTTTCCTGTATGTGGTAAGTCGGATTCTTTCTGTTTGCCGTGGCTTTGCTCTGTTTGTTAAGGTTTACAAAAACTCAGTGGTGGCTGGTGCCGTTACTTTGCTGCATGATGCTGTAGTAATAGTGGACATCAGATCGAGGTTCAGGTCAGTTGTTGGAAGCAAAAAGAAAGTAAGGCGGGCTGGATACGTGATACAGTGGCCAAAAGCGCGTCTTCACTGCATGCAGCCCGTGCATCAGCGGCGCTGGATTTATTTGGCTGGTTTCCGGCGAGATCCGTAAAAGCTGA
>CAJGYO010000071.1:0-78406 GCA_904845875.1 Miscanthus lutarioriparius
CAAAGTGTCCCATGAGGCCGCCACTACGCTCGCACAAAGAAAGATTTAACCAAGCTTATGGAATACATAGCTTATGTCACAACAAAAACCCATCGTTACATAACTTCACTTTACTGGCCTAATAGTCGTATCTCTGTAATGCAGCATGATGTCCTAAAGCCAGGATCATCACATTAAGTCTTTTCACAGTTTGTAAACCAAAAATTTTTAAACTAAACGGGACAGCATGGTATTCACACAAGCATCGTGTAATAATGTTGTTCTTCCAGTTTTGTGTTTGATGATGTAAGGAAAAAGACTCTATGAATTCGACCCACTTAGCATGCCGCATCGGGTTCAGGGATTAGTTTTGCTGGTTTATCATGTTTTTAATGCTCATGATCTGTAATGAATTATAAACCATGCGAGGCCAAAGATAGTGCTGCCATGTTTGAAGTAAAAGCGTAACCAAAGCTTAAAAGCTCCTTATCATAAGTTGAATAATTCGTGACTAGCACCGCTTTAATTTTCGCTACAGTAAGCAAATCTGTCGTTCCTTCTGCAGAAAAAAACACCGCCAAGCCAATACCACTAGCATCGCATTCAAGTTCAAACATCTGTATTGAAATCAGGTAATGCAGTAAGGGGCAAAAGTCAACTTATCTTTTAGAATGGTGAATGCATCATCCCGTGCAGCACTCTCAGAGAAAGGAACGCCTTTTCTTGGTGAGCTCATGCAACGGGCGGCAATGGAGCTGAAGTCACACACTAACTCGTCGGGCAGAAAACCGTAAGCTTCCAAGAAAACTCCGAATCTGTGTAACTGCTTGTCGTGATGGGCCAGGCTCGATGTGAAATCAATCTTGTTGCTGTCCACTTAATGCCCTCGCGAGTAACAATATAGCTACAGAAACTTAAACATCGCTAGGTGCAGAAGTCGACTTGTCTGGGTTAATAAACAAGCGGCAGCAAAGCAAAGCATCAAAAAAAAATAGCATGCAAAATGTAAATGCTCTTTCATAGATTTGTCTAAATTAGAATATCAACAAAATAAACAACCACAAACAATCCTATGAAAGGCCAGTAAAATTTCATTCATTGTTTATAAATGTGCTCGGAGCATTAAATCAATCCAAACGGCATAACTAACCATTCATAAGCCAAATTTGTTTTAAAGCCGCTTTTCCATTCATCCCCAAGTTTCATTCAATCTGATGGAACTGAACGTACGCAAATCTACCTTTGAGAATATAACAGCACCGCTAAGCTCGGGTCAAGCCATATCATCAAGGCGAGGTATAGGATAACGATAACGGACCAGTGATATTGTTAATCGTCGGCTGGTCTACACACATGCGCGCCCAGTACCATCTTTCTTGGGACAAGTAGTACAGAACAGAGCAAGGGCTAAGAGACTCACGTAATGTAGCCCTTATCAAGAAGCGCTGGACTTGGCGCTTGAATCTCCTTTGTCTCATCGGGATTGGTACGCAGATGGGCACGTGTTGGGAAGCTAAATGCCGGGATGAGGCCTGGAAGCTCAATGCCACAACAATCGGGAGGAAGACTGGCGTAAGTCCTTCGAAAACACTCTCGCAAAGTCCGCAAAAGCTAGTAACAGCAGGTATATCCAAAGATGGTGCATCAATCGAAAGTGAATCAAGATTATGAGAACACATGCTTACAGCAAGGCATATTAGCAAATATGTGGAAGTTCATCAAAACCAGCACGCAGCAAGCAAAACAGAGCATGTAGCTTAACTTTCAGACGGGCTGGTTGTTGCTGGCATTGTTTTAATGCTTTAGTAGTCCCAGAAAGCAGCATCTTTCACAATCTGTTCAGTGGGTCATTGATGAAGAATAATTTTCTTGCCCTTAAACAGTAGTGAATAATGACGAAAGCGACTATGATGTAAAACAATCAAGATCATATTGCCGTGGCCTACCAAGCAAACCAACATGCCTCCATACAGGAACAACATCGCAATCAAGATAATCGCTAATAAGATCCTTATGGAGAAGTGAACACGCATCGAAAGCGTGTTACCTGAGTGAAAGCCACCCCGTTGAGCCATTGAATGTGGTAGGGATGGGATGTGGACAGTTGGAGAGACAACTTCCACCAGATCCAACTTGCCAAATTGTTGCAACTACTGGCCACAATGATGATGCGAATGGATCGTTTTTGCACAACACCCTTTGGTGTGGAACAAAGTGTGGCGCTGGGTTCTGCCAGTCGTGCAACCTGTGTATCGGTGGACTCCGTCAGACAACAAGACTCTCATACTTGTCAGCCGGCATTGGCAGAATGCATGTTCTTCCAAGATGTCCCCTAAACGCCGCCAGTTAAAGTACATAGCATATATAGTTTTCATCGGAATCACTAGCGAAGAATACTACCATCGCCACGTATAATCAACGCACGCATTGTTGGGGCAGTCCCGCATCACATGCCCATAACCTTTGCAACGATGGCATTGAATGTCCTTTGTGCGGCTAGTGGAAGAGAGGCGCTTATTAGACTGAAAGGGCGCCGGAGGTGGAGCCGCTGTCTTGTCACGTGACATATCGCTATGTGGGGAGGGCGCCTATAGGGTGAAGGGCCAAAGTGAAGTAACCGCAAAAGAGTTACATAGAATGGGTCCTGCTCGCCGCCCCTGCACTTCACACGCTCAGCTTTGCAAGCAAATGCAAACAAAGTGTAGTAATATCATCATAGTGCTTATAATCAAGAATATCCTGAATTTCACGGTTCAAACCACTACCAAAACGCGTGCCATCACAAAAGATCATTAGTCTCAACTAAAAACACAACGTAATCATGCCGTTTGCAACCTCGACAATACTCTTCGCAGCATTTGGTTCCTGTCGAAAACGCCGCATTTTATTAAGCAAGTCTCTCGCATACAGGAAGGAACAAATCGGTGTCGATGACAGCTTTTTAATTGCTCCCAAGTTGTGGGAATGTTATTAGGTGTTTGCCGCGATGCTTCACGCCACCAAATGGATGCGAAATCTGTAAACTCACTAGTAGCAGCCCTAACCTTGATATTGTGTGCAGAACATCATGACAATGAAATTTCTGATCTACCGCGAAGTTCCCAATCAAGATACACACCCGGATCATATTTGCCATTAAATGAAGGAATCGCGGAACTTAATCTTAGTAAATGAGTCATTTCATTACGCATCACGCTACCACCACGCCAAGCTGGGCGGTGGCGCCCATGGCGGTCCTGGTCGCCGATCTCGGCCTCCCCACCATAATCAAATTCCGCACGCTGATCAGCAAGTTGTTGTACCAACTCATCAAGGCGCAGTAGTGAGTGTGGCAAGGCTGGTGGCGTGGGCAGCTTTTTGAAGTTTGCTGCATCTCCTCGCCGAAATGTAGCATTTGTGGGCCATTTGAGCCCTCGAAATTGACCCACTTGCTCGCTGGCAACTTAATCTCTCCGCCAAGCCCTCCACGTGCTGCTCATCTTACATTGAAGTGGTGAATGATGCCTTTAAAGCGTGGGGACCTGAGGCATGGTGTCCTCGATCAGCTGGCTCCCCTATCATTGTTAGTGTGGAAAACAACGAACACGTAAAAACAAGTATGTGCCCCAAAGCTATAGGATGTGGTGCTGATCAAGGCACTCAAACTAAAGCTGTTATCAAACTCTTACCTGCTTCTACCAAGCTTGGCAGGGTGACTTGCAACCAGCGTGTACAAACCTTCCAAAGATTGAATGGGAGCGACATGATCAGAGGACACAGAGCTTGATCGTCAGAGAAAATTTGTGGAGCTATGGAAGGCTTCAATTTGTAGCAAGGAGAAAGTACAAGTATTCAAGAAAAGGCAAAGTTGAATAATCACTAAAGCTGGTGTTGTGCCGGGTCTTGTAGGCTAGACGGTACTAGAGAGACGTGAGCCCACTGCACAAAGATAGACACTGTAATTGCAAGAACAAAGAGTAAAAGACATGCGAAGTACACACCCTTGGCATCTCTTGTGTTTTTTGTTTTTTTTGTGTGCGGCTCTTTTGCACCTTTTGCCTTTTTTTTTTGCAGGCTTTTGTTTTTTTTGTTTTATGCACCGCCTTTTTCGGGGCTTGATGACATCGCCAACACGCTGTACAACTCAAAAGGAAAACAAAAGGAAATCGTGAACTCTTCCTTCATGTAGCCATTGCACTGCCTCGATCTCGCACGCATCTCCTGTGATACGCCCAAATGAATCACAAGGCAAGTGAATATCCGTTGAAAGGGCAACGAAATATGCTTTCCAAATTGTAATTCTAAACTTCCCAAACGGACTACGGATGCAACAGCTAATGCCCAGTCGTCTCAAGCTGAGATAAATCAAGACCAAATAAATTACTTTCTTTTGTAGGTGGGAATTGGCGTGAACAAGGGGTCTATGACGGGAAAGATTACAGGAGCATGGAGGACAAAGGAAAAGGAGGATCATGCAAAGATGAAACTAACTCAAACACGGACAGAACTCAAAACTCTAATGGACTAGACGCCAAGACCAAGAACACGACAGCGATGCAACCAAAAACTCAACAAAGCAATAAACCCAATGAAAGATGCAAAGGCTCAAAAGGTCTTGGACAGTGGTTCTAACCTCTAAAACGCTTGTTGGCTTTTCCTCGAAGACAGGACGGCGAACAAAACTACAAATAAAGGGGATAGATCTCACCGAGCAACCCGGAAGTCGATACCACTTGATAGAGCCGGAGTGCCCGGATCCTTCGGTGTGAGTGGAGGATAACCACGATTTGGCAAGGTGTCGCCTAAACAGCCACACCGCTGATCCGATGAATACAAAGACACGGCAATTAAGTCCGTGGGCGCTTTTAGCAACATCACATAACCAACTCCCGGCGGCATATTGACCTTGTTGGTTCTAGATCAATCGATCACGTAAGATCAATTCCTGGCGCCTGGCAATCGGAAGAACAAGCAAGAATCGAGGCGTCTGTACAACCCCGAATATTACTCAAGGTGGGTTTCAATTACACGAAGACGGAAGCTTCTAAGTAGCAAATGACGGGCTGGAAAACTTACAAAAACAAAACCAGAAGCTAAAGAGGGGCGCTCAACTCCTAGGTGACGTGGGTCTTGTGGAACCTGTTTCGGACCATTTGGAGATAGTGTTAGTGTCGGTGCAAGATAGGTGCACGGTTTGCGCCAAACGCACCATAGGCTTAGACATCGCTTTTTAACGCACCGATGGTACTCCTAGGTGACGAGGCTCAAGTGGAAGCTCTTTTAGTCCGTTGGAGAAAGTGTGAATCTTGACGCAAGATAGGTGCGCCGGTTTGCGCCGTAACGCACTATAGGCTCGGAGATTATTTTGGTCGCACCTGATGGAACTCCTAGGTGACGTGGGTCATGTGGAAATCTCATTTCGGGTCTGCTTTGGAGACAAGTGTTGGCTTCGGTGCAATATAGTTGCACGCTTTTGAGTTGAACGCACTCATAGGCTTGGAAATCGGTTTGGACGCACCCGATGGAACTCCTAGGTGACGTTGGTCTTGTGGAAACTTGTTTTGGTCCGCTTGGAGATAGTGCTAGTGTCGGTCCAAGATAGATGCACGGTTTTGCGCCAAACGCATCATAGGCTTAGACAGCGTTATTAACGCACCGATGGTACTCTTAGGTGACGAGGCTCAAGTGGAAGCTCATTTCAGTCCGTGTGGAGATAGTGCTAATCTTGACGCAAGATAGGTGCGCGCGTTTGCGCCCAACGCACCATAGGCTCGGAGATCATTTTGGAGGCACCGATGGAACTCCTAGGTGACGGGTCATGTGGAATCTCATTTTGGTCTATTTGGAGACAAAGTGTTCGCTGGTGCCATATAGGTGCACGGTTTTGCGCCAACGCACCATAGGCTCGGAAATCGGATGGAACTCCTAGGTGACGGGTCTTGTGGGTTTGGATAGTGTTAGTGTCGGTGCAAGATAGGTGCACGATGGGAACTCCTAGGGACGGGTCTTGTGGATCGCTTTTCTCGATGGTACTTAGGTGACCGCTTTGGAGATAGTAGACGCAAGTTAGTGTACCATAGGCTCGGAGATCAAGATGGGTGCTAGGTGACGTGGGTCATGTGGAAATTCATTTTGCGCCAAACGCACCATAGGCTTTGCGTTGAATCATTTTTAAATCACCGATGGAACTCCTAGGTGACGAGGTCTTGTGGAAGCTGTTTCAGTCCGCTTGGAGATAGTGCTAGTGTCGACGCAAGATAGGTGCACGGTTTGCGCCAAACGCATCATAGGCTTAGACATCATTTTTAACGCACCGATGGTACTCTTAGGTGACGAGGCTCAAGTGGAAGCTCATTTCAGTCCGTGGAGATAGTGCTAATCTTGACGCAAGATAGGTGCGCGGTTTGCGCCGAACGCACCATAGGCTCGGAGATCATTTTGGACGCACCCGATGGAACTCCTAGGTGACGTGGGTCATGTGGAATCTCATTTTGGTCTATTTGGAGACAAGTGTTCGCTGGCTGGTGCCATATAGGTGCACGGTTTTACGCCGAACGTACCATAGGCTTGGAAATCGGTTTGGACGCACCGATGGAACTCCTAGGTGACGTGGGTCTTGTGGAACTTGTTTTCAACCGCTTTGGAGATAGTGTTAGTGTCGGTGCAAGATAGGTGCACGGTTTGCGCCAAACGCACCATAGGCTTAGACATCGCTTTTAACGCACCGATGGTACTCCTAGGTGACGAGGCTCAAGTGGAAGCTCATTTCAGTCCGCGGTGGAGATAGTGCTAATCTTGACGCAAGATAGGTGCGCGTTTGCGCTTTAACGCACTCATAGGCTCGGAGATCATTTTGGTCGCACCGATGGAACTCCTAGGTGACGTGGGTCATGTGGAAATCTCATTTTGGTCTATTTGGAGAGAAGTTTCGCTTCGGTGCAATATAGTTGCACGCTTTTGCCGAACGCACTCATAGGCTTGGAAATCGGTTTGGACGCACCGATGGAACTCCTAGGTGACGTTGGTCTTGTGGAAACTTGTTTCGGTCCGCTTGGAGATAGTGCTAGTGTCGGTCCAAGATAGATGCACGGTTTGGCGCCAAACGCATTCATAGGCTTAGACATCGTTATTAACGCACCGATGGTACTCTTAGGTGACGAGGCTCAAGTGGAAGCTCATTTCAGTCCGTGTGGAGATAGTGCTAATCTTGACGCAAGATAGGTGCGCGCGGTTTGCGCCGAACGCACCATAGGCTCGGAGATCATTTTGGACGCACCGATGGAACTCCTAGGTGACGGGTCATGTGGAATCTCATTTTGGTCTATTTGGAGAGACAAGTGTTCGCGCTGGTGCCATATAGGTGCACGCTTTTGCGCCGAACGTACCATAGGCTCTGGAAATCGGTTTGGACGCAGCCGATGGAACTCCTAGGTGACGACGGGTCTTGTGGAAACTTGTTTCGGACCGCTTTGGAGATAGTGTTAGTGTCGGTGCAAGATAGGTGCACGGTTTGCGCCAAACGCACTCATAGGCTTAGACATCGCTTTTTAACGCACCGATGGTACTCCTAGGTGACGAGGCTCAAGTGGAAGCTCATTTCAGTCCGTGGTGGAGATAGTGCTAATCTTGACGCAAGATAGGTGCGCGGGTTTGCGCTTTAACGCACTATAGGCTCGGAGATCATTTTGGTCGCACCGATGGAACTCCTAGGTGACGGGTCATGTGAAATCTCATTTTGGTCTCTTTGGAGAGAGTGTTGGCTTCGGTGCAATATAGTTGCACGTTTTGAGCGCCGAACGCACTATAGGCTTGGAAATCGGTTTGGACGCACCCGATGGAACTCCTAGGTGACGTTGGTCTTGTGGAAACTTGTTTCGTCCGCTTGGAGATAGTGCTAGTGTCGGTCCAAGATAGATGCACGGTTTGCGCCAAACGCACTCATAGGCTTAGACATCGTTATTAACGCACCGATGGTACTCTTAGGTGACGAGGCTCAAGTGGAAGCTCATTTCAGTCCGCGTGGAGATAGTGCTAATCTTGACGCAAGATAGGTGCCGGTTTGCGCTCAACGCACCATAGGCTCGGAGATCATTTTGGAGGCACCGATGGAACTCCTAGGTGACGACGGGGTCATGTGGAATCTCATTTTGGTCTATTTGGAGAAAGTGTTCGCGCTGGTGCCATATAGGTGCACGGTTTGCGCCGAACATACCATAGCTTGGAAATCGGTTTGGACGCAGCCGATGGAACTCCTAGGTGACGGGTCTTGTGGAAACTGTTTTCGACCGCTTGGAGAGATAGTGTTAGTGTCGGTGCAAGATAGGTGCACGGTTTGCGCCAAACGCACCATAGGCTTAGACATCGTTTTTAACGCACCGATGGTACTCCTAGGTGACGAGGCTCAAGTGGAAGCTCATTTCAGTCCGCGGTGGAGATAGTGCTAATCTTGACGCAAGATAGGTGCGCGGTTTGCGCCGAACGCACCATAGGCTCGAGATCATTTTGGTCGCACCGATGGAACCCTAGGTGACGGGTCATGTGAAATCTCATTTTGGTCTATTTGGAGACAAGTGTTGGCTTCGGTGCAATATAGTTGCACGGTTTTGAGTTGAACGCACCATAGGCTTGGAAATCGTTTGGACGCACCCGATGGAACTCCTAGGTGACGTTGGTCTTGTGGAAACTTGTTTCGTCCGCTTGGAGATAGTGTTAGTGTCGGTCCAAGATAGATGCACGGTTTGGCGCCAAACGCACCATAGGCTTAGACATCGTTATTAACGCACCGATGGTACTTAGGTGACGAGGCTCAAGTGGAAGCTCATTTCAGTCCGCGGTGGAGATAGTGCTAAATCTTGACGCAAGATAGGCGCGGTTTGCGCTCAACGCACCATAGGCTCTCGAGATCATTTTGACGCACACCGATGGAACTCCTAGGTGACGGGTCATGTGGAATCTCATTTTGGTCTATTTGGAGACAAGTGTTGGCGGTGCTGGTGCAGATGGTGCACGGTTTGCGGTGAACGTGGGTCATAGGCTGGAATCGGTTTGGACGCACCGATGGAACCCTAGGTGGTGACGGGTCTTGTGGAACTGTTTTGGACCGCTTGGGAGAGTGTTAGTGTGGTCCAAGATATTGCACGTTGGCGCCAAACGTACCATAGGCTTGACATCATTTTAACGCACACGCGGACCGATGGTACCTTAGGTGACGAGGCTCAAGTGGAAGCTCATTTCAGTCCGCGTGTGGAGATAGTGCTAATCTTGACGACGCAAGATAGGTGCCGGTTTGCGCCTTTAACGTACACTATAGGCTCGAGATCATTTTGGACGCACTGATGAACTCCTAGGTGACGTGGGTCATGTGAAATCTCATTTTGGTCTATTTGGAGAGTGTTGTTTCGTTGGTGCAATATAGTTGCACGGTTTTGCGCCGAACGTACCATAGGCTTGGAAATCGGTTTGGACGCACCGATGGAACTCCTAGGTGACGTGGGTCTTGTGGAAACTTGTTTCGGTCCGCTTTGGAGATAGTGTTAGTGTCGGTCCAAGATAGGTGCACGGTTTGCGCCAAACGCACTATAGGCTTAGACATCATTTTTAACGCACCGATGGTACTCTTAGGTGACGAGGCTCAAGTGGAAGCTCATTTCAGTCCGTGTGGGAGATAGTGCTAATCTTGACGCAAGATAGGTGCGCGCGGTTTGCGCCCAACGCACCATAGGCTCGGAGATCATTTTGGACGCACCGATGGAACCCTAGGTGACGTGGGTCATGTGGAATCTCATTTTGGTCTATTTGGAGACAAGTGTTCGCGCTGGTGCCATATAGGTGCACGGTTTGCGCCGAACGCACCATAGGCTTGGAAATCGGTTTGACGCGCACCGATGGAACTCCTAGGTGACGGGTCTTGTGGAAACTTGTTTCGGACCGTTTGGAGATAGTGTTAGTGTCGGTGCAAGATAGGTGCACGGTTTGCGCCAAACGCATCACATAGGCTTAGACATCGCTTTTTAACGCACCGATGGTTCTCCTAGGTGACGAGGCTCAAGTGGAAGCTCATTTCAGTCCGCGGTGGAGATAGTGCTAATCTTGACGCAAGATAGGTGCGCGGTTTGCCAAACGCACCATAGGCTCTCGAGATCATTTTGGTCGCACCGATGGAACTCCTAGGTGACGTGGGTCATGTGGAAATCTCATTTTGGTCTATTTGGAGAGAGTGTTGTTCGCGTTCGGTGCAATATAGTTGCACGCTTTTGCGCGAACGCACCATAGGCTTGGAAATCGTTTGGACGCACCCGATGGAACTCCTAGGTGACGTTGGTCTTGTGGAAACTTGTTTCGGTCCGCTTTGGAGATAGTGCTAGTGTCGGTCCAAGATAGATGCACGGTTTGCGCCAAACGCACTCATAGGCTTAGACATCGTTATTAACGCACCGATGGTACTCTTAGGTGACGAGGCTCAAGTGGAAGCTCATTTCAGTCCGTGTGGAGATAGTGCTAATCTTGACGCAAGATAGGTGCGCGGTTTGCGCCCAACGCACTATAGGCTCGGAGATCATTTTGGACGCACCGATGGAACCCTAGGTGACGTGGGTCATGTGGAATCTCATTTTGGTCTATTTGGAGACAAGTTGTTGGCATGGCTGGTGCCATATAGGTGCACGCTTTTGCGCCGAACGCACTATAGGCTTGGAAATCGGTTTGGACGCACGCCGATGGAACTCCTAGGTGACGTGGGTCTTGTGGAACTTGTTTCGGGACCGCTTTGGAGATAGTGTTAGTGTCGGTGCAAGATAGGTGCACGGTTTGCGCCAAACGCACCATAGGCTTAGACATCATTTTTAACGCACCGATGGTACTCCTAGGTGACGAGGCTCAAGTGGAAGCTCATTTCAGTCCGCGGTGGAGATAGTGCTAATCTTGACGCAAGATAGGTGCGCGGTTTGCGCCGAACGCACCATAGGCTCGGAGATCATTTTGGTCGCACCGATGGAACTCCTAGGTGACGTGGGTCATGTGAAATCTCATTTTGGTCTATTTGGAGACAAGTGTTGGCTTCGGTGCAATATAGTTGCACGCTTTTGCCGAACGCACCATAGGCTTGGAAATCGGTTTGGACGCACCCGATGGAACTCCTAGGTGACGTTGGTCTTGTGGAAACTTGTTTCGGTCCGCTTTGGAGATAGTGTTAGTGTCGGTCCAAGATAGATGCACGGTTTGGCGCCAAACGCATACTATAGGCTTTAGATATAGGCGTTTTTTTAACGCACCGATGGTACTCTTAGGTGACGAGGCTCAAGTGGAAGCTCATTTCAGTCCGCGGTGGAGATAGTGCTAATCTTGACGCAAGATAGGTGCGCGGTTTGCGCCAACGCACTATAGGCTCGGAGATCATTTTGGACGCACCGATGGAACTCCTAGGTGACGTGGGTCATGTGGAATCTCATTTTGGTCTATTTGGAGACAAAGTGTTCGCTTTGGTGCCATATAGGTGCACGGTTTGCGCCGCCGAACATACCATAGGCTCTGAAATCGGTTTGGACGCACCGATGGAACTCCTAGGTGACGGGGTCTGTGTGGAACTGTTTCGGACCGCTTGGAGATAGTGTTAGTGTCGGTGCAAGATAGGTGCACGGTTTGCGCCAAACGTACCATAGGCTTAGACATCGCTTTTTAACGCACCGATGGTACTCCTAGGTGACGAGGCTCAAGTGGAAGCTCATTTCAGTCCGTGGTGGAGATAGTGCTAATCTTGACGCAAGAAGATAGGTGCGCCGGGTTTGCGCCGAACGCACCATAGGCTCGGAGATCATTTTGGTCGCACCGATGGAACTCCTAGGTGACGTGGGTCATGTGGAATCTCATTTTGGTCTATTTGGAGAGAGTGTTGGCTTGGTGCGGTGCAATATAGTTGCACGCTTTGCGTTGAACGTACTATAGGCTTGGAAATCGGTTTGGACGCACGCCGATGGAACTCCCTAGGTGACGGGTCTTGTGGAAACTTGTTTCGGACGCTTGGAGATAGTGTTAGTGTCGGGCAAGATATGCACGGTTTGGCGCCAAACGCACTACATAGGCTTTAGACATCGCTTTTTAACGCACCGATGGTACTCTTAGGTGACGAGGCTCAAGTGGAAGCTCATTTCAGTCCGTGTGGAGATAGTGCTAATCTTGACGCAAGATAGGTGCGCGGTTTGCGCCCAACGTACCATAGGCTCGGAGATCATTTTGGACGCACCGATGGAACTCCTAGGTGACGGGTCATGTGGAAAATCTCATTTGGTCTATTTGGAGACAAAGTGTTCGCGCTGCGGTGCCATATAGGTGCACGGTTTGCGCCGAACGTACTATATAGGCTGGAAATCGGTTTGGACGCAGCCGATGGAACTCCTAGGTGACGTGGGTCTTGTGGAAACCTGTTTCGGACCGTTTGGAGATAGTGTTAGTGTCGGTGCAAGATAGGTGCACGGTTTGCGCCAAACGTACCATAGGCTTAGACATCGCTTTTAACGCACCGATGGTACTCCTAGGTGACGAGGCTCAAGTGGAAGCTCATTTCAGTCCGCGGTGGAGATAGTGCTAATCTTGACGCAAGATAGGTGCGCGGTTGGCGTTTTAACGCACCATAGGCTCGGAGATCATTTTGGGACGCACCGATGGAACTCCTAGGTGACGTGGGTCATGTGGAATCTCATTTTGGTCTATTTGGAGACAAAGTGTTGGCTTTCGGTGCAATATAGTTGCACGCTTTTGAGTTGAACGCACCATAGGCTTAGGGAAATCGGTTTGGACGCACCCGATGGAACTCCTAGGTGACGTGGGTCTTGTGGAAACTTGTTTTCGTCCGTTTGGAGATAGTGCTAGTGTCGGTCCAAGATAGATGCACGGTTTGCGCCAAACGTACCATAGGCTTAGACATCGCGTTATTAACGCACCGATGGTACTCTTAGGTGACGAGGCTCAAGTGGAAGCTCATTTCAGTCCGTGGTGGAGATAGTGCTAATCTTGACGCAAGATAGGTGCGCGGTTTGCGCCCAACGCACCATAGGCTCGGAGATCATTTTGGACGCACCGATGGAACTCCTAGGTGACGTGGGTCATGTGGAATCTCATTTTGGTCTATTTGGAGAGAGTGTTGTTCATCGGTGCCATATAGGTGCACGGTTTGCGCCTTTAACGCACCATAGGCTTGGAAATCGGTTTGGACGCACCGATGGAACCCTAGGTGACGTGGGTCTTGTGGAAACTTGTTTCGGACCGTTTTTGGAGATAGTGTTAGTGTCGGTGCAAGATAGGTGCACGGGTTTGCGCCAAACGCACCATAGGCTTAGACATCGTTTTTAACGCACCGATGGTACTCTTAGGTGACGAGGCTCAAGTGGAAGCTCATTTCAGTCCGCGGTGGAGATAGTGCTAATCTTGACGCAAAGAAGATAGGTGCGCGGTTTGCGCCTTAACGTACCATAGGCTCGGAGATCATTTTGGTCGCACCGATGGAACTCCTAGGTGACGTGGGTCATGTGAAATCTCATTTTGGTCTATTTGGAGAGAGAGTTGGCTTCGGTGGTGCCATATATAGTTGCACGCTTTGCGCCGAACGCACTATAGGCTTGGAAATCGGTTTGGACGCACCCGATGGAAACCCTAGGTGACGTTGGTCTTGTGGAAACTTGTTTCGGTCCGCTTGGAGATAGTGTTAGTGTCGGTCCAAGATAGATGCACGGTTTGCGCCAAACGCACTCATAGGCTTAGACATCGTTATTAACGCACCGATGGTACTCTTAGGTGACGAGGCTCAAGTGGAAGCTCATTTCAGTCCGTGTGGAGATAGTGCTAATCTCTTGACGCGAAGATAGGTGCGCGGTTTGCGCCTTTAACGCACCATAGGCTCGGAGATCATTTTGGACGCACCGATGGAACTCCTAGGTGACGGGTCATGTGGAATCTCATTTTGGTCTATTTGGAGAGAGTGTTCGCATGGTGCCATATAGGTGCACGTTTTGCGCCGAACGCACTATAGGCTTGGAAATCGGTTTGGACGCACCGATGGAACTCCTAGGTGACGTGGGTCTTGTGGAAACTTGTTTCGGTCCGCTTTTGGAGATAGTGTTAGTGTCGGTGCAAGATAGGTGTGCACGGTTTGCGCCAAACGCACCATAGGCTTAGACATCGCTTTTAACGCACCGATGATGGTACTCTAGGTGACGAGGCTCAAGTGGAAGCTCATTTCAGTCCGTGGTGGAGATAGTGCTAATCTTGACAAGCAAGATAGGTGCGCGGTTTGCGCCTTTAACGCACTATAGGCTCGGAGATCATTTTGGACGCACCGATGGAACTCCTAGGTGACGTGGGTCATGTGAAATCTCATTTTGGTCTATTTGGAGAGAGTGTGTTCGCTGGTGCCATATAGTTGCACGGTTTGCGCCGAACGTACCATAGGCTTGGAAATCGGTTTGGACGCACCGATGGAACTCCTAGGTGACGTGGGTCTTGTGGAAACTTGTTTCGACCGTTTGGAGATAGTGTTAGTGTCGGTGCAAGATAGGTGCACGGTTTGCGCCAAACGTACTCATAGGCTTAGACATCGTCTTTAATGCACCGATGGTACTCCTGGGTGACGAGGCTCAAGTGGAAGCTCATTTCAGTCCGTTTGGAGATAGTGCTAATCTTGACGCAAGATAGGTGCGCGGTTTGCGCCGTAACGCACCATAGGCTCGGAGATCATTTTGGTCGCACCGATGGAACTCCTAGGTGACGTGGGTCATGTGGAATCTCATTTTGGTCTATTTGGAGACAAGTTGTTGGCGCTGGTGCAATATAGTTGCACGTTTTGCGCCGAACGTACCATAGGCCATAGGCTTGGAAATCGGTTTGGACGCACCGATGGAACCCTAGGTGACGGGTCTTGTGGAAACTTGTTTCGGTCCGCTTTGGAGATAGTGTAGTGTCGGTCCAAGATAGATGCACGGTTTGCGCCAAACGCATCATAGGCTTAGACATCATTTTTTAACGCACCGATGGTACTCTTAGGTGACGAGGCTCAAGTGGAAGCTCATTTCAGTCCGTGGTGGAGATAGTGCTAATCTGACGCAAGAAGATAGGTGCGCGGTTTGCGCCCAACGTACCATAGGCTCGGAGATCATTTTGGACGCACCGATGGAACTCCTAGGTGACGTGGGTCATGTGGAATCTCATTTTGGTCTATTTGGAGACAAAGTGTTCGCGTCGGTGCCATATAGGTGCACGGTTTGCGCCGAACGTACCATAGGCTTGGAAATCGGTTTGGACGCACCGATGGAACTCCTAGGTGACGGGTCTTGTGGAAACTTGTTTCGGACCGCTTGGAGATAGTGTTAGTGTCGGTGCAAGATAGGTGCACGGTTTGCGCCAAACGCATCATAGGCTTAGACATCGCTTTTTTAACGCACCGATGGTACTCCTAGGTGACGAGGCTCAAGTGGAAGCTCATTTCAGTCCCGTGGTGGAGATAGTGCTAATCTTGACGCAAGATAGGTGCGCGGGTTTGCGCCGAACGCACCATAGGCTCGGAGATCATTTTGGTCGCACCGATGGAACTCCTAGGTGACGTGGGTCATGTGAAATCTCATTTTGGTCTATTTGGAGAGAGAGTGGTTGGCATTTGGTGCAATATAGTTGCACGCTTTTGAGCGAACATACCATAGGCTTGGAAATCGGTTTGGACGCACCCGATGGAACTCCTAGGTGACGTTGGTCTTGTGGAAACTTGTTTCGTCCGCTTTTGGAGATAGTGCTAGTGTCGGTCCAAGATAGATGCACGGTTTGCGCCAAACGTACCATAGGCTTAGACATCGTTATTAACGCACCGATGGTACTCTTAGGTGACGAGGCTCAAGTGGAAGCTCATTTCAGTCCGCGTGTGGAGATAGTGCTAATCTTGACGCAAGATAGGTGCGCGGTTTGCGCCCAACGCACCATATAGGCTCGAGATCATTTTGGACGCACCGATGGAACTCCTAGGTGACGTGGGTCATGTGGAATCTCATTTTGGTCTATTTGGAGACAGTGTTGTTCGCTGGTGCCATATAGGTGCACGTTTTGCGCCGAACGCACCATAGGCTTGGAAATCGGTTTGGACGCAACCGATGGAACTCCTAGGTGACGGGTCTGTGTGAAACTGTTTCGACCGTTTGGAGATAGTGTTAGTGTCGGTGCAAGATAGGTGCACGGTTTGCGCCAAACGTACCATAGGCTTAGACATCGCTTTTTAACGCACCGATGGTACTCCTAGGTGACGAGGCTCAAGTGGAAGCTCATTTCAGTCCGTGGTGGAGAGATAGTGCTAATCTTGACGCAAGATAGGTGCGCGCGGTTTGCCCGAACGCACCATAGGCTCGAGATCATTTTGGTCGCACCTAGGTGATGGAACTCCTAGGTGACGTGGGTCATGTGGAAATCTCATTTTGGTCTATTTGGAGAGAGTGTTGGCTTGGTGCAATATAGTTGCACGCTTTTGGCGCCGAAACGTACCATAGGCTTGGAAATCGGTTTGGACGCACCCGATGGAACTCCTAGGTGACGTTGGTCTTGTGGAAACTTGTTTCGGTCCGCTTTGGAGATAGTGTTAGTGTCGGTCCAAGATAGATGCACGGTTTGCGCCAAACGCACCATAGGCTTAGACACATTTTTTAACGCACCGATGGTACTCTTAGGTGACGAGGCTCAAGTGGAAGCTCATTTCAGTCCGTGGTGGAGATAGTGCTAATCTTGACGCAAGATAGGTGCGCGGTTTGCGCCAAACGCACCATAGGCTCGGAGATCATTTTGGACGCACCGATGGAACTCCTAGGTGACGTGGGTCATGTGGAATCTCATTTTGGTCTATTTGGAGACAAAGTTGGCGTCGCGCTGGTGCTATATAGGTGCACGGTTTGCGCCGAACGCATACCATAGGCTTGAAATCGGTTTGGACGCACCGATGGAACTCCTAGGTGACGTGGGTCTTGTGGAAACTTGTTTCGGACCGCTTGGAGATAGTGTTAGTGTCGGTCCAAGATAGGTGCACGGTTTGCGCCAAACGCACCATAGGCTTAGACATCGCTTTTAACGCACCGATGGTACCCTAGGTGACGAGGCTCAAGTGGAAGCTCATTTCAGTCCCGTGTGGAGATAGTGCTAATCTTGACGCAAGATAGGTGCGCGCGGTTTGCGCCGAAACGTACCATAGGCTCGGAGATCATTTTGGTCGCACCGATGGAACTCCTAGGTGACGTGGGTCATGTGGAATCTCATTTTGGTCTATTGGAGAGACAGTGTTCGCGCTGGTGCAATATAGGTGCACGGTTTGCGCCGAACGTACCATAGGCTTGGAAATCGTTTGGACGCACCGATGGAAAACCCTAGGTGACGTGGGTCTTGTGGAAACTTGTTTCGGTCCTTTGGAGATAGTGTTAGTGTCGGTGCAAGATAGGTGCACGGTTTGCGCCAAACGCACTACATAGGCTTAGACATCGTTTTTAACGCACCGATGGTACTCCTAGGTGACGAGGCTCAAGTGGAAGCTCATTTCAGTCCGTTGGAGATAGTGCTAATCTTGACGCAAGATAGGTGCGCGCGGTTTGCGCATTTCAACGCACCATAGGCTCTGAGATCATTTTGGACGCACCTGGATGGAACTCCTAGGTGACGTGGGTCATGGAATCTCATTTTGGTCTATTTGGAGACAAGTGTTCGCTGGTGCAATATAGTTGCATAGGTGCACGGTTTGCGCCGAACGCACCATAGGCTTGGAAATCGGTTTGGACGCACCGATGGAACTCCTAGGTGACGGGTCTTGTGGAAACTTGTTTTGGACCATTTGGAGATAGTGTTAGTGTCGGTGCAAGATAGGTGCACGCGGTTTGCGTTTGGCGCCAAACGCATTAGGCATAGGCTTAGACATCGTTTTTTAACGCACCGATGGTACTCTTAGGTGACGAGGCTCAAGTGGAAGCTCATTTCAGTCCGCTTGGAGATAGTGCTAATCTTGACGCAAGATAGATAGTTTGGCGTTTGCCATAGTGCAACGCCAATAGGCGCATCATAGGCGAGAGATCATTTTGGACGCACCGATGGAACTCCTAGGTGACGTGGGTCATGTGGAATCTCATTTTGGTCTTGGAGAGAGTGTAATCTTGACGCAGATAGGTGCGCGGTTTGCAACGCACATATAGGTGCGGAGATCATTTTGACGCCAACGATGGAACCCTAGGTGACGTGGGTCATGTGGAATCGGTTTGGTTTGAAACCGATGAGAATAGTCCTGCCATATAGGTGACGTTTGCGCCAAACGCATCATAGGTCGGAAATCGTTTGGAAACTTGTTCCTAGGTGACGTGGGTCTTGTGGAAACTTGGAGATAGTGTTGGAGATAGTGTTAGTGTCGGTGCAAGATAGGTGCACGGTTTGCGCCAAACGCACATAGGCTTAGACAGACATCGCTTTTTAACGCACCGATGGTACTCCTAGGTGACGAGGCTCAAGTGGAAGCTCATTTCAGTCCGTTGGAGATAGTGCTAATCTTGACGCAAGATAGGTGCGCGGTTTGCGCCTTCAACGCACCATAGGCTCGGAGATCATTTTGGACGCACCGATGGAACTCCTAGGTGACGTGGGTCATGTGAAATCTCATTTTGGTCTATTTGGAGACAAGTGTTATTTTGGTGCAATATAGTTGCACGGTTTATGCCGAACGCACCATAGGCTTGGAAATCGGTTTGGACGCACCCGATGGAACTCCTAGGTGACGTTGGTCTTGTGGAAACTTGTTTCGGTCCGCTTTGGAGATAGTGTTAGTGTCGGTCCAAGATAGATGCACGGTTTGCGCCAAACGCATTCATAGGCTTAGACATCGTTATTAACGCACCGATGGTACTCTTAGGTGACGAGGCTCAAGTGGAAGCTCATTTCAGTCCGTGTGGAGATAGTGCTAATCTTGACGCAAGATAGGTGCGCGGTTTGCGCCCAACGTACCATAGGCTCGGAGATCATTTTGGACGCACCGATGGAACTCCTAGGTGACGTGGGTCATGTGGAATCTCATTTTGGTCTATTTGGAGACAAGTGTTCGCATCGGTGCAATATAGGTGCACGTTTTAGTTTAACGCACCATAGGCTTGGAAATCGGTTTGGACGCACCCGATGGAAACCCTAGGTGACGTTGGTCTTGTGGAAACTTGTTTCGGTCCGCTTTGGAGATAGTGTTAGTGTCGGTGCAAGATAGGTGCACGGTTTGCGCCAAACGCATTCATATAGGCTTAGACATCGCTTTTAACGCACCGATGGTACTCCTTAGGTGACGAGGCTCAAGTGGAAGCTCATTTCAGTCCGTGTGGAGATAGTGCTAATCTTGACGCAAGAGGTGCGCGCGGTTTGCGCCGAACGCACCATAGGCTCGGAGATCATTTTGGACGCACCGATGGAACCCTAGGTGACGGTCATGTGGAATCTCATTTTGGTCTATTTGGAGAGAGTGTTCGCGCTTGGTGCCATATAGGTGCACGTTTGCGCCGAACGCACCATAGGCTTGGAAATCGGTTTGGACGCAGCCGATGGAACTCCTAGGTGACGTGGGTCTTGTGGAAACTTGTTTCGGACCGCTTTGGAGATAGTGTTAGTGTCGGTGCAAGATAGGTGCACGGGTTTGCGCCAAACATACCATAGGCTTAGACATCGCTTTTTAACGCACCGATGGTTCTCCTAGGTGACGAGGCTCAAGTGGAAGCTCATTTCAGTCCGCTTGGAGATAGTGCTAATCTTGACGCAAGATAGGCGCGCGGTTTGCGCCGAACGCACCATAGGCTCGGAGATCATTTTGGTCGCACCGATGGAACTCCTAGGTGACGTGGGTCATGTGGAAATCTCATTTTTGGTCTATTTGGAGAGACAAGTGTTGGCGTCGGTGCAATATAGTTGCACGCTTATGCGCCGAACGCACTATAGTATAGGCTTGGAAATCGGTTTGGATGCAACCGATGGAACTCCTAGGTGACGTTGGTCTTGTGGAAACTTGTTTCGGTCCGCTTTGGAGATAGTGCTAGTGTCGGTCCAAGATAGATGCACGGTTTGCGCCAAACGCATTCATAGGCTTATAGGCTTAGCGTTATTAACGCACCGATGGTACTCTTAGGTGACGAGGCTCAAGTGGAAGCTCATTTCAGTCCGCGGTGGAGATAGTGCTAATCTTGACGCGAAGATAGGTGCGCGGGTTTGCGCTTCAACGTACCATAGGCTCGGAGATCATTTTGGACGCACCGATGGAACTCCTAGGTGACGTGGGTCATGTGGAATCTCATTTTGGTCTATTTGGAGACAGTGTTCGCGTTGGTGCCATATATAGGTGCACGGTTTGCGCCGAACGTACCATAGGCTTGGAAATCGGTTTGGACGCAGCCGATGGAACTCCTAGGTGACGTGGGTCTTGTGGAAACTGTTCGGACCGCTTTGGAGATAGTGTTAGTGTCGGTGCAAGATAGGTGCACGGTTTTGCGCCAAACGCACCATAGGCTTAGACATCGCTTTTTAACGCACCGATGGTACTCCTAGGTGACGAGGCTCAAGTGGAAGCTCATTTCAGTCCGTTGGAGAAAGTGCTAATCTTGACGCAAGAAGATAGGTGCGCGGTTTGCGCCGAACGCATCATAGGCTCGGAGATCATTTTGGTCGCACCGATGGAACTCCTAGGTGACGTGGGTCATGTGAAATCTCATTTTTGGTCTATTTGGAGACAGTGTGGCTTCGGTGCAATATAGTTGCACGCTTTGAGCCGAACGCATCATAGGCTTGGAAATCGGTTTGGACGCACCGATGGAAACCCTAGGTGACGTTGGTCTTGTGGAAACTTGTTTCGTCCGCTTGGAGATAGTGCTAGTGTCGGTCCAAGATAGATGCACGGTTTGGCGCCAAACGCACTCATAGGCTTAGACAGCGTTATTAACGCACCGATGGTACTCTTAGGTGACGAGGCTCAAGTGGAAGCTCATTTCAGTCCGTGGAGATAGTGCTAATCTTGACGCAATAGGTGCGCGCGGTTTGCGTTTCAACGCACCATATAGCTCGGAGATCATTTTGGACGCACCGATGGAACTCCTAGGTGACGTGGGTCATGTGGAATCTCATTTGGGTCTATTTGAGAGAAAGTGTTCGCGCGTTGGTGCCATATAGGTGCACGGTTTGCGCCGAACATACCATAGGCTCGGAAATCGGTTTGGACGCACCGATGGAACTCCTAGGTGACGTGGGTCTTGTGGAAACTTGTTTCGACCGCTTTGGAGATAGTGTTAGTGTCGGTGCAAGATAGGTGCACGGTTTGCGCCAAACGCACTATAGGCTTAGACATCGCTTTTTAACGCACCGATGGTACTCCTAGGTGACGAGGCTCAAGTGGAAGCTCATTTCAGTCCGCTTGGAGAAAGTGCTAATCTTGACGCAAGATAGGTGCGCGCGGTTTGCCGCCGAACGAACGTACACCATAGGCTCGGAGATCATTTTGGTCGCACCTGATGGAACTCCTAGGTGACGTGGGTCATGTGAAATCTCATTTTGGTCTATTTGGAGACAAGTGTTGGCTTCGGTGCAATATAGTTGCACATTTTTGCGCCGAACGCACCATAGGCTTGGAAATCGGTTTGGACGCACCCGATGGAACTCCTAGGTGACGTTGGTCTTGTGGAAACTTGTTTCGGTCCGTTTGGAGATAGTGCTAGTGTCGGTCCAAGATAGATGCACGGTTTTGCGCCAAACGCACCATAGGCTTAGAGACATCGTTATTAACGCACCGATGGTACTCTTAGGTGACGAGGCTCAAGTGGAAGCTCATTTCAGTCCGTGGTGGAGATAGTGCTAATCTTGACGCAAGATAGGTGCGCGGTTTGCGCCAAACGTACCATAGGCTCGGAGATCATTTTGGACGCACCGATGGAACTCCTAGGTGACGGGTCATGTGGAATCTCATTTTTGGTCTATTTGGAGAGAGTTGTTCGCGTTGGTGCCATATAGGTGCACGTTTTGCGCCGAACGCACCATAGGCTTGGAAATCGGTTTGGACGCACCGATGGAACTCCTAGGTGACGTG
Organism: Miscanthus lutarioriparius; assembly: GCA_904845875.1. Classification (NCBI taxonomy): domain Eukaryota; kingdom Viridiplantae; phylum Streptophyta; class Magnoliopsida; order Poales; family Poaceae; genus Miscanthus; species Miscanthus lutarioriparius. The sequence continues at coordinate 22,049 of CAJGYO010000071.1, forward strand.
GGTCTTGTGGAAACCTGTTTCGGACCGTTTGGAGATAGTGTTAGTGTCGGTGCAAGATAGGTGCACGGTTTGCGCCAAACGTACTATAGGCTTAGACATCGCTTTTAACGCACCGATGGTACTCCTAGGTGACGAGGCTCAAGTGGAAGCTCTTTCAGTCCGCTTGGAGATAGTGCTAATCTTGACGCAAGATAGGTGCGCGGTTTGCGCCCGTAACGCACCATAGGCTCGAGATCATTTTGGTCGCACTGATGGAACTCCTAGGTGACGTGGGTCATGTGAAATCTCATTTTGGTCTATTTGGAGACAAAGTGTTGGCTTCGGTGCAATATAGTTGCACGGTTTTGAGTTGAACGCACCATAGGCTTGGAAATCGGTTTGGACGCACCCGATGGAACTCCTAGGTGACGTTGGTCTTGTGGAAACTTGTTTCGGTCCGCTTGGAGATAGTGCTAGTGTCGGTCCAAGATAGATGCACGGTTTGCGCCAAACGCACCATAGGCTTAGACATCGTTATTAACGCACCGATGGTACTCTTAGGTGACGAGGCTCAAGTGGAAGCTCATTTCAGTCCGTGGTGGAGATAGTGCTAATCTTGACGCAAGATAGGTGCGCGGGTTTGCGTTTCAACGCACCATAGGCTCGGAGATCATTTTGGAGGCACCGATGGAACTCCTAGGTGACGTGGGTCATGTGGAATCTCATTTTGGTCTATTTGGAGACAGTGTTCGCGCCGGTGCCATATAGGTGCACGGTTTGTTTTAACGCACCATAGGCTTGGAAATCGGTTTGGACGCACCGATGGGAACCCTAGGTGACGGGTCTTGTGGAAACTTGTTTCGGACCGTTTGGAGATAGTGTTAGTGTCGGTGCAAGATAGTGCACGGTTTGCGCCAAACGCACCATAGGCTTAGACATCGCTTTTTAACGCACCGATGGTTCTCCTAGGTGACGAGGCTCAAGTGGAAGCTCATTTCAGTCCGTTTGGAGATAGTGCTAATCTTGACGCAAGATAGGTGCGCGTTTGGTGCCGAACGCACCATAGGCTCGGAGATCATTTTGGTCGCACCTGATGGAAACCCTAGGTGACGTGGGTCATGTGGAAATCTCATTTTGGTCTATTTGGAGACAAGTGTTGGCGCTGGTGCAATATAGTTGCACGCTTTTATGCCGAACGTACCATAGGCTTGGAAATCGGTTTGGACGCACCCGATGGAACTCCTAGGTGACGTTGGTCTTGTGGAAACTTGTTTCGTCCGCTTGGAGATAGTGCTAGTGTCGGTCCAAGATAGATGCACGTTTTGCGCCAAACGCACCATAGGCTTTAGACAGCGTTATTAACGCACCGATGGTACTCTTAGGTGACGAGGCTCAAGTGGAAGCTCATTTCAGTCCGCGGTGGAGATAGTGCTAATCTTGACGCAAGATAGGTGCGCGCGGTTTGCGCCCAACGTACCATAGGCTCGGAGATCATTTTGGACGCACCGATGGAACTCCTAGGTGACGTGGGTCATGTGGAATCTCATTTTGGTCTATTTGGAGAGAAAGTTGTTGTGCAGTCGGTGCCATATAGGTGCACGGTTTGCGCCGAACGCACCATAGGCTGGAAATCGGTTTGGACGCAGCCGATGGAACTCCTAGGTGACGTGGGTCTTGTGGAAACTTGTTTCGGACCGCTTTGGAGATAGTGTTAGTGTCGGTGCAAGATAGGTGCACGGTTTGCGCCAAACGCACCATAGGCTTAGACATCGCTTTTTAACGCACCGATGGTACTCCTAGGTGACGAGGCTCAAGTGGAAGCTCATTTCAGTCCCGCTTGGAGATAGTGCTAATCTTGACGCAAGATAGGTGCGCGGTTTGCGCCGAACGCACTATAGGCTCGAGATCATTTTGTCGCACGATGGAACTCCTAGGTGACGTGGGTCATGTGAAATCTCATTTTGGTCTATTTGGAGACAAGTGTTGGCTTCGGTGCAATATAGTTGCACGCTTTTGAGCCGAACGCACCATAGGCTTGGAAATCGGTTTGGACGCACCGATGGAACTCCTAGGTGACGTTGGTCTTGTGGAAACTTGTTTCGGTCCGTTTGGAGATAGCTAGTAGTGTCGGTCCAAGATAGATGCACGGTTTGCGCCAAACGCACCATAGGCTTAGACAGCGTTATTAACGCACCGATGGTACTCTTAGGTGACGAGGCTCAAGTGGAAGCTCATTTCAGTCCGTTTGGAGATAGTGCTAATCTTGACGCAAAGATAGGTGCGCGCGGTTTGCGCCGAACGCACTATAGGCTCGGAGATCATTTTGGACTCGCACCGATGGAACTCCTAGGTGACGTGGGTCATGTGGAATCTCATTTTGGTCTATTTGGAGAGACAAGGTGTGGAATCTCATTTTGGTCTATTTGGAGACAAGTAAGCTTGTGGTGCCATATAGGTGCACGGTTTGCGCCGAACGCACCATAGGCTTGGAAATCGGTTTGGACGCAGCGATGATGGAAACTCCCTAGGTGACGTGGGTCTTGTGGGATCCTGTTTCGGACCGTTTGGAGATAGTGTTAGTGTCGGTGCAAGATAGGTGCACGGTTTGCGCCAAACATACCACAGTTTTAGACATCGTTTTTAACGCATCGATGGTTCTCCTGGATGACGAGGCTCAAGTGGAAGCTCATTTCAGTCCGTTTGGAGATAGTGGTAATCTTGACGCAAGATAGGTGCGCGGTTGGTGCCGAACGTACCATAGGCTCGGAGATCATTTTGGTCGCACGATGGAACTCCTAGGTGACGTGGGTCATGTGAAATCTCATTTTGGTCTGTTTGGAGAGAGTGTTGGCTTCGGTGCAATATAGTTGCACGCTTTGCGCCGAACGCATCATAGGCTTGGAAATCGTTTGACGCACCCGATGGAAACCCTAGGTGACGTTGGTCTTGTGGAAACTTGTTTGGTCCGCTTTGGAGATAGTGCTAGTGTCGGTCCAAGATAGATGCACGGTTTTGCGCCAAACATACCATAGGCTTAGACATCGTTTTAACGCACCGATGGTACTCCTTAGGTGACGAGGCTCAAGTGGAAGCTCATTTCAGTCCGCGGTGGAGATAGTGCTAATCTTGACGCAAGATAGGTGCGCGGTTTGCGCCAACATACCATAGGCTCGGAGATCATTTTGGACGCACCGATGGAACTCCTAGGTGACGTGGGTCATGTGGAATCTCATTTTGGTCTATTTGGAGAGACAGTGTTCGCGCGGTGCCATATAGGTGCACGGTTTGCGCCGAACGCACTACCATAGGCTTGGAAATCGGTTTGGACGCAGCCGATGGAACTCCTAGGTGACGTGGGTCTTGTGGAACTTGTTTCGGACCGCTTGGAGATAGTGTTAGTGTCGGTGCAAGATAGGTGCACGGTTTGCGCCAAACGCACCATAGGCTTAGACATCGCTTTTTAACGCACCGATGGTACTCTCCTAGGTGACGAGGCTCAAGTGGAAGCTCATTTCAGTCCGTTTGGAGATAGTGCTAATCTTGACGCAAGATAGGTGCGCGTTTGCCGAACGCACTCATAGGCTCGGAGATTATTTTGGTCGCACCGATGGAACTCCTAGGTGACGTGGGTCATGTGGAATCTCATTTTGGGTCTGTTTGGAGAGAAAGTGTTGGCTTCGTGTGCAATATAGTTGCACGCTTTTGAGTTGAACGTACCATAGGCTTGGAAATCGGTTTGGACGCACCCGATGGAACTCCTAGGTGACGTTGGTCTTGTGGAAACTTGTTTCGGTCCGTTTGGAGATAGTGCTAGTGTCGGTCCAAGATAGATGCACGGTTTGCGCCAAACGTACCATAGGCTTAGACATCGCTTATTAACGCACCGATGGTACTCTTAGGTGACGAGGCTCAAGTGGAAGCTCATTTCAGTCCGCGTGGAGATAGTGCTAATCTTGACGCAAGATAGGTGCGCGCGGTTTGCGTTCAACGCACCATAGGCTCGGAGATCATTTTGGACGCACCGATGGAACTCCTAGGTGACGTGGGTCATGTGGAATCTCATTTTGGTCTATTTGGAGACAAAGTGTTCGCGCTGTGTGCCATATAGGTGCACGGTTTTGCGCCGAACATACCATAGGCTCGGAAATCGGTTTGGACGCAACCGATGGAACTCCTAGGTGACGTGGGTCTTGTGGAATCCTGTTTCGGACCGTTTGGAGATAGTGTTAGTGTCGGTGCAAGATAGGTGCACGGTTTGCGCCAAACGTACCATAGGCTTAGACATCGTTTTTAACGCACCGATGGTACTCCTAGGTGACGAGGCTCAAGTGGAAGCTCCTTTCAGTCCGTGGTGGAGAAAGTGCTAATCTTGACGCAAGATAGGTGCGCGCGGTTTGCGCCGTAACGCACATATAGGCTCGGAGATCATTTTGGTCGCACCGATGGAACTCCTAGGTGACGTGGGTCATGTGGAAATCATTTTGGTCTATTTGGAGACAAAGTGTTGGCTTCGGTGCAATATAGTTGCACGCTTTTTGCGTTGAACGCACCATAGGCTTGGAAATCGGTTTGGACGCACCGATGGAACTCCTAGGTGACGTTGGTCTTGTGGAAACTTGTTTCGTCCGTTTGGAGATAGTGCTAGTGTCGGTCCAAGATAGATGCACGGTTTGCGCCAAACGCATTATACTATAGGCTTAGACATCGTTATTAACGCACCGATGGTACTCTTAGGTGACGAGGCTCAAGTGGAAGCCATTTCATTTCAGTCCGTGTGGAGATAGTGCTAATCTTGACGCAAGATAGGTGCGCGGTTTTGCGCCAACGCACCATAGGCTCGGAGATCATTTTGGACGCACCGATGGAACTCCTAGGTGACGGGTCATGTGGAATCTCATTTTGGTCTATTTGGAGAGTGTTGTTGTTCGTGGTGCCATATAGGTGCACGGTTTGCGCCAAACAACATACCATAGGCTTGGAAATCGGTTTGGACGCAGCCGATGGAACTCCTAGGTGACGTGGGTCTTGTGTGGAATCTTTTTTCGGACCGCTTGGAGATAGTGTTAGTGTCGGTGCAAGATAGGTGCACGGTTTGCGCCAAACGCACTATAGGCTTAGACATCGCTTTTTAACGCACCGATGGTACTCCTAGGTGACGAGGCTCAAGTGGAAGCTCCTTTCAGTCCGTTGGAGAAAGTGCTAATCTTGACGCAAAGATAGGTGCGCGGTTTGCGCCTTTAACGCACTCATAGGCTCGGAGATTATTTTGGTCGCACCCGATGGAACTCCTAGGTGACGTGGGTCATGTGAAATCTCATTTTGGTCTATTTGGAGAGAGTGTTGGCTTCGGTGCAATATAGTTGCACGTTTTTGAGTTGAACGCACCATAGGCTTGGAAATCGGTTTGGACGCACCCGATGGAACTCCTAGGTGACGTTGGTCTTGTGGAAACTTGTTTTGGTCGCTTTTGGAGATAGTGCTAGTGTCGGTCCAAGATAGATGCACGTTTTGCGCCAAACGTACCATAGGCTTAGACAGCGTTATTAACGCACCGATGGTACTCTTAGGTGACGAGGCTCAAGTGGAAGCTCATTTCAGTCCGCTTGGAGATAGTGCTAATCTTGACGCAAGATAGTGCTAATCTTGACGCAAGATAGGTGCGATGGTTAGGTGACGGGTCAACGCATTCATAGGCTCGGAGATCATTTTGGACGCACCGATGGAACTCCTAGGTGACGTGGGTCATGTGGAATCTCATTTTGGTCTATTTGGAGACAAAGTGTTCGTGTCGGTGCCATATAGGTGCACGGTTTGCGCCGAACGCATACCATAGGCTCGGAAATCGGTTTGGTGACAGGCCGATGGAACTCCTAGGTGACGTGGGTCTTGTGGAACTCTGTTTTGGAACCATTTGGAGATAGTGTGTTAGTGTCGGTGCAAGATAGGTGCACGGTTTGGCGCCAAACGTATATAGGTTAGAAATCGGTTTTAACGCACCGATGGAACTCCTAGGTGACGAGGTCTGTGGGTCTTGTGGAACTCTCTTTCGAGATACCGTTTGGAGATAGTGTAAGTAGTGTCGGTGCAAGATAGGTGCACGGTTTGGCGCCAAACATACCATAGGCTTAGACATCGCTTTTTAACGCACCGATGGTACTCCTAGGTGACGAGGCTCAAGTGGAAGCTCATTTCAGTCCGTTTGGAGATAGTGCTAATCTTGACGCAAGATAGGTGCGCGCGGTTTGCCGAACGCACCATAGGCTCGGAGATCATTTTTTTGGTCGCACCCGATGGAACTCCTAGGTGACGTGGGTCATGTGAAATTTCATTTTGGTCTATTTGGAGACAAGTGTTGTTCGCGTCGGTGCAATATAGGTGCACGGTTTGCGCCGAACGCACCATAGGCTTGGAAATCGGTTTGGACGCACCGATGGAAACCCTAGGTGACGTGGGTCTTGTGGAAACTTGTTTCGGTCCGTTTGGAGATAAGTAGTAGTGTCGGTGCAAGATAGGTGCACGGGTTTGCGCCAAAAACATACCATAGGCTTAGACATCGTTTTTAACGCACCGATGGTACTCTAGGTGACGAGGCTCAAGTGGAAGCTCATTTCAGTCCTTGTGGAGATAGTGCTAATCTTGACGCAAGATAGGTGCGCGGTTTGCGAAACACGCACCATAGGCTCGGAGATCATTTTGGACGCACCGATGGAACCCTAGGTGACGTGGGTCATGTGGAATCTCATTTTGGTCTATTTGGAGAGAGTGTTGTTCGGTGGTGCCATATAGGTGCACGGTTTGCGCTTTAACATACCATAGGCTTGGAAATCGGTTTGGACGCAACCGATGGAACTCCTAGGTGACGGGTCTTGTGGAAACTTGTTTCGGACCATTTGGAGATAGTGTTAGTGTCGGTGCAAGATAGGTGCACGGTTTGCGCCAAACGCATACCATAGGCTTAGACATCGCTTTTTAACGCACCGATGGTACTCCTAGGTGACGAGGCTCAAGTGGAAGCTCATTTCAGTCCGCTTGGAGATAGTGCTAATCTTGACGCAAGATAGGTGCGCCGGTTTGCGCCGAACGCACCATAGGCTCGGAGATCATTTTTTGGTCGCCTGATGGAACTCCTAGGTGACGTGGGTCATGTGGAAATCTCATTTTTGGTCTATTTGGAGACAAGTGTTGGCGCTCGGTGCAATATAGTTGCACGCTTTTGAGTTGAACGTACCATAGGCTTGAAATCGGTTTGGACGCACCCGATGGAACTCCTAGGTGACGTTGGTCTTGTGGAAAACTTGTTTCGTCCGCTTGGAGATAGTGCTAGTGTCGGTCCAAGATAGATGCACGGTTTGGCGCCAAACATACCATAGGCTTAGACATCGTTATTAACGCACCGATGGTACTCTTAGGTGACGAGGCTCAAGTGGAAGCTCATTTCAGTCCGTGGTGGAGATAGTGCTAATCTTGACGAAGAAGATAGGTGCGCGGTTTAGGGCCAACGCACTATAGGCTCGAGAGATCATTTTGGACGCACCGATGGAACTCCTAGGTGACGTGGGTCATGTGGAATCTCATTTTGGTCTATTTGGAGACAAGTGTTCGCAGCGGTGCCATATAGGTGCACGGTTTTGCCGAAACGAACATACCATAGGCTTGGAAATCGGTTTGGACGCAACCGATGGAACTCCTAGGTGACGTGGGTCTTGTGGAAACTGTTTCGGACCGTTTGGAGATAGTGTAGTTAGTGTCAAGGTGCAAGATAGGTGCACGGTTTGGCGCCAAACGCATACCATAGGCTTAGACATCGCTTTTTAACGCACCGATGGTACTCCTAGGTGACGAGGCTCAAGTGGAAGCTCTTTCAGTCCGCTGGAGAAAGTGCTAATCTTGACGCAAGATAGGTGCGCGTTTGCGCCGAACGCACCATAGGCTCGGAGATTATTTTGGTCGCACCTGATGGAACCCTAGGTGACGTGGGTCATGTGAAATCTCATTTCATTTTGGTCTATTTTGGAGAGAAGTGTTGGCTTCGGTGCAATATAGTTGCACGTTTTGAGTTGAACGCACTACCATAGGCTTGGAAATCGGTTTGGACGCACCGATGGAACTCCTAGGTGACGTTGGTCTTGTGGAAACTTGTTTTGGTCCGCTTTGGAGATAGTGCTAGTGTCGGTCCAAGATAGATGCACGGTTTGCGCCAAACGCACCATAGGCTTAGACAGCGTTATTAACGCACCGATGGTACTCTTAGGTGACGAGGCTCAAGTGGAAGCTCATTTCAGTCCGTGTGTGGAGATAGTGCTAATCTTGACGCAAGATAGGTGCGCGGTTTGCCAAACGTACCATAGGCTCGGAGATCATTTTGGACGCACCGATGGAAACCCTAGGTGACGTGGGTCATGTGGAATCTCATTTTGGTCTATTTGGAGAAAGTGTTCGCGTGCCGGTGCCATATAGGTGCACGTTTGGCGCCGAACGCACCATAGGCTCTTGGAAATCGGTTTGGACGCACCGATGGAACTCCTAGGTGACGTGGGTCTTGTGGAACCTGTTTCGGACCGTTTGGAGATAGTGTTAGTGTCGGTGCAAGATAGGTGCACGGTTTGCGCCAAACATACTATAGGCATAGGCTTAGACATCGCTTTTTAACGCACCGATGGTTCTCCTAGGTGACGAGGCTCAAGTGGAAGCTCATTTCATTTCAGTCCATTTGGAGATAGTGCTAATCTTGACGCAAGATAGGTGCGCGGTTGTGCGCCGCAAGATAACGCGTACCATAGGCTCGGAGATCATTTTGGTCGCACCTGATGGAACTCCTAGGTGATGTGGGTCATGTGAAATCTCATTTTGGTCTATTTGGAGAGAAAGTGTTGGCATCGGTGCAATATAGTTGCACGCTTTTGCGCCGAACGTACCTATAGGCTTGGAAATCGTTTGGACGCACCGATGGAACTCCTAGGTGACGTGGGTCTTGTGGAAACTTGTTTCGTCCGCTTTGAGATATAGTGTAGTGTCGGTCCAAGATAGATGCACGGTTTGCGCCAAACGCACCATAGGCTTAGACATCGTTATTAACGCACCGATGGTACTCTTAGGTGACGAGGCTCAAGTGGAAGCTCATTTCAGTCCGTGGTGGAGATAGTGCTAATCTTGACGCAAGATAGGTGCGCGGTTTGCGCCCAACATACCATAGGCTCGAGAGATCATTTTGGACGCACCGATGGAACTCCTAGGTGACGTGGGTCATGTGGAATCTCATTTTGGTCTATTTGAGAGACAAGTGTTCGCGTCGGTGCCATATAGGTGCACGGTTTGCGCCGAACATACCATAGGCTGGAAATCGGTTTGGACGCAGCCGATGGAACTCCTAGGTGACGTGGGTCTTGTGGAACTCTGTTTCGGACCGCTTTGGAGATAGTGTTAGTGTCGGTGCAAGATAGGTGCACGGTTTGCGCCAAACGTACCATAGGCTTAGACATCGCTTTTTAACGCACCGATGGTACTCCTAGGTGACGAGGCTCAAGTGGAAGCTCCTTTTCAGTCCGCTTTGGAGAAAGTGCTAATCTTGACGCAAGATAGGTGCGCATTTTTTTGCGCCGAACGCACTACCATAGGCTCGTGAGATCATTTTGGTCGCACAGATGGAACTCCTAGGTGACGTGGGTCATGTGAAATTTGATTTTTGGTCTGTTTGGGATGTGGAAAGTGTTGGAGATAGTGCAATGGTGCAATATAGTTGCACGGTTTGCGCCGAACGTACCATAGGCTCGGAAATCGGTTTGGATGCACCCGATGGAACTCCTAGGTGACGTTGGTCTTGTGGAAACTTGTTTCGGTCCGTTTGGAGATAGTGCTAGTGTCGGTCCAAGATAGATGCACGGTTTTGCGCCAAACGCACCATAGGCTTAGACAGACGTTATTAACGCACCGATGGTACTCTTAGGTGACGAGGCTCAAGTGGAAGCTCATTTCAGTCCGTGTGGAGATAGTGCTAATCTTGACGCAAGATAGGTGCGCGGTTTGTTTGCCCAACAACCACCATAGGCTCGGAGATCATTTTGGACGCACCGATGGAACTCCTAGGTGACGTGGGTCATGTGGAATCTCATTTTGGTCTATTTGGAGACAAGAGTTCGCGTCGGTGCCATATAGGTGCACGGTTTGCGCCGAACATACCATAGGCTCGAAATCGGTTTGGACGCAGCCGATGAACTCCTAGGTGACGTGGGTCTTGTGGAATCTCTGTTTCGGACCGCTTGGAGATAGTGTTAGTGTCGGTGCAAGATAGGTGCACGGTTTTGCGCCAAACGCATCATAGGCTTAGACATCATTTTTAACGCACCGACGGTACTCCTAGGTGACGAGGCTCGAGTGTAAGCTCCTTTCAGTCCGTGTGGAGAAAGTGCTAATCTTGACGCAAGATAGGTGCGCGGTTTGCTTTAACGCACCATAGGCTCGGAGATTATTTTGGTCGCACCTGATGGAACTCCTAGGTGACGTGGTCATGTGTGAAATCTCATTTTGGTCTATTTGGAGAGAGTGTTGGCTTCGGTGGTGCAATATAGTTGCACGTTTTGAGTTGAACGTACCATAGGCTTGGAAATCGGTTTGGACGCACCCGATGGAACTCCTAGGTGACGTTGGTCTTGTGGAAACTTGTTTCGGTCCGTTTGGAGATAGTGCTAGTGTCGGTCCAAGATAGATGCACGGTTTGCGCCAAACGTACCATAGGCTTAGACAGCGTTATTAACGCACCGATGGTACTCTTAGGTGACGAGGCTCAAGTGGAAGCTCATTTCAGTCCGTGGTGGAGATAGTGCTAATCTTGACGCAAAGATAGGTGCGCGGTTTGCGCCAACATACCATAGGCTCGGAGATCATTTTGGAGGCACCCGATGGAACTCCTAGGTGACGTGGGTCATGTGGAATCTCATTTTGGTCTATTTGGAGACAAGTGTTTCGCTGGTGCCATATAGGTGCACGGTTTGCGTTTAACATACCAAGGCTCGGAAATCGGTTTGGACGCACCCGATGGAACTCCTAGGTGACGTGGGTCTTGTGGAATCTTGTTTCGGACCGTTTGGAGATAGTGTTAGTGTCGGTGCAAGATAGGTGCACGGTTTGCGCCAAACGTACCATAGGCTTAGACATCGTTTTTAACGCACCGATGGTACTCCTAGGTGACGAGGCTCAAGTGGAAGCTCATTTCAGTCCCGTTGGAGAGAAAGTGCTAATCTTGACGCAAGATAGGTGGTGCGCTTTTTTTGATGCCTTTAACGCACTATAGGCTCGGAGATCATTTTGGTCGCACCAGATGGAACTCCTAGGTGACGTGGGTCATGTGAAATCTGATTTTGGTCTCATTTGGAGAGAGAGAGTTGGCTTCGGTGCAATATAGTTGCACGGTTTTGAGTTGAACGTACCATAGGCTTGAAATCGGTTTGGACGCACCCGATGGAACTCCTAGGTGACGTTGGTCTTGTGGAAACTTGTTTTGGTCCGCTTTGGAGATAGTGCTAGTGTCGGTCCAAGATAGATGCACGGTTTGCGCCAAACGCACCATAGGCTTAGACATCGTTATTAACGCACCGATGGTACTCTTAGGTGACGAGGCTCAAGTGGAAGCTCATTTCAGTGCGTGGAGATAGTGCTAATCTTGACGCAAGATAGGTGCGCGTTTTTGCCCAACGCATACATAGGGCTCGGAGATCATTTTGGACGCACCGATGGAACTCCTAGGTGACGTGGGTCATGTGGAATCTCATTTTGGTCTATTTGGAGACAATGTTCGCGTTGGTGCCATATAGCACACGTTTTGCGCCGAACGTACCATAGGCTTGGAAATCGGTTTGGACGCAGCCGATGAAACTCCTAGGTGACGTGGGTCTTGTGGAAACTCTGTTTCGGACCGTTTGGAGATAGTGTTAGTGTCGGTGCAAGATAGGTGCACGGTTTGCGCCAAACGTACCATAGGCTTAGACATCGTTTTTAACGCACCGATGGTACTCGATGGTCCTAGGTGACGAGGCTCAAGTGGAAGCTCCTTTTAGTCCGCTTGGAGAAAGTGCTAATCTTGACGCAAGATAGGTGTGCGCGGTTTGCGCCCAACGCACCATAGGCTCGGAGATTATTTTGGTCGCACCTGATGGAACTCCTAGGTGACGTGGGTCATGTGAAATCTCATTTTGGTCTATTTGGAGAGTGTTGTTGGCTTCGGTGCAATATAGTTGCACGTTTTGAGTTGAACGCACCATAGGCTTGGAAATCGGTTTGGACGCACCCGATGGAACTCCTAGGTGACGTTGGTCTTGTGGAAACTTGTTTTGGTCCGTTTGGAGATAGTGCTAGTGTCGGTCCAAGATAGATGCACGGTTTGCGCCAAACGTACCATAGGCTTAGACATCGCGTTATTAACGCACCGATGGTACTCTTTAGGTGACGAGGCTCAAGTGGAAGCTCATTTCAGTCCGTGTGGAGATAGTGCTAATCTTGACGCAAGATAGGTGCGCGGTTTGCGCGCCAACGTACCATAGGCTCGGAGATCATTTTGGACGCACCGATGGAACCCTAGGTGACGTGGGTCATGTGGAATCTCATTTTGGTCTATTTGGAGACAAAGTGTTCGCATAGTTGGTGCCATATAGGTGCACGGTTTGCGCCGAACATACCATAGGCTCGGAAATCGGTTTGGACGCACCGATGGAACTCCTAGGTGACGTGGGTCTTGTGGAATCCTGTTTCGGACCATTTGGAGATAGTGTTAGTGTCGGTGCAAGATAGGTGCACGGTTTGCGCCAAACGTACCATAGGCTTAGACATCGTTTTTAACGCACCGATGGTACTCCTAGGTGACGAGGCTCTTGTGGAAGCTCATTTCAATCCGTTTGGAGATAGTGCTAATCTTGACGCGCAAGATAGGTGCGCGGTTTGCGCCAAACGCACCATAGGCTTAGAGATCATTTTGGACGCACCGATGGAACTCCTAGGTGACGTGGGTCATGTGGAATCTCATTTTTGGGTCTGTTTGGAGAGAGTGTTGGCTTGGTGCAATATAGGTGCACGCTTTGCCGAACGTACCATAGGCTTGGAAATCGGTTTGACGCACCCGATGGAACTCCTAGGTGACGTGGGTCTTGTGGAAACTCTTTTTGGTCTATTTGGAGATAGTGTTAGTGTCGGTCCAAGATAGATGCACGGTTTGCGCCAAACGTACCATAGGCTTAGACATCGTTATTAACGCACGATGATGGTACTCCTAGGTGACGAGGCTGACGAAGCCTGCTCAAGTGGAAGCTCATTTCGTCCTGCGTGGAGATAGTGCTAAATCTTGACGCAAGATAGGTGCGCGGCTTTGTGCTGCTCATTTCAACGTACCATAGGATGAGATCATTTAGGTGACTGGGTGATGGAAATGGAACTCAGGTGACGGGGTCATGTGGAATCTCATTTTGGTCTATTTGGAGACATAGTGTTCGCTGGTGCATATAGTGCATTTTTTTGCCGAACGTACCATAGGCTTGGAAATCGGGTTTGGACGCACCGATGGAACTCCTAGGTGACGTGGGTCTTGTGGAAACTGTTTCGGACCGCTTGGAGATAGTGTTAGTGTCGGTGCAAGATAGGTGCACGGTTTTGCGCCAAACATACCATAGGCTTAGACATCGCTTTTAACGCATTTTAACGCACCGATGGTACTCCTAGGTGACGAGGCTCAAGTGGAAGCTCATTTCAGTCCGTTTGGAGATAGTGCTAATTTGACGCAAGATAGTGCGCGCGGTTGGTGCCGAACGCACCATAGGCTCGGAGATCATTTTGGTCGCACTGATGGAACTCCTAGGTGACGTGGGTCATGTGGAATCTCATTTTGGTCTATTTGAGAGACAAGTGTTAGGTCGGTGCAATATAGTTGCACGGTTTTTGCGCCGAACGCATCATAGGGCTGGAAATCGGTTTGGACGCACCGATGGAACTCCTAGGTGACGTGGGTCTTGTGGAAACTTGTTTCGGACCGTTTGGAGATAGTGTTAGTGTCGGTGCAAGATAGGTGCACGGTTTGCGCCAAACGTACCATAGGCTTAGACATAGTTTTTAACGCGCACCGATGGTACTCTTAGGTGACGAGGCTCAAGTGGAAGCTCATTTCAGTCCGTGTGGAGATAGTGCTAATCTTTGACGCAAGATAGGTGCGCGGTTTGCGCCCAACATACCATAGGCTCGGAGATCATTTTGGACGCACCGATGGAACCCTAGGTGACGTGGGTCATGTGGAATCTCATTTTGGTCTATTTGGAGACAAAGTGTTCGGTGCCGGTGCCATATAGGTGCACGGTTTGCGCCGAACATACCATAGGCTCGGAAATCGGTTTGGACGCAACCGATGGAACTCCTAGGTGACGTGGGTCTTGTGGAATCTGTTTTGGACCATTTGGAGATAGTGTTAGTGTCGGTGCAAGATAGGTGCACGGTTTGCGCCAAACGTACCATAGGCTTAGACATCATTTTTTTTAACGCACCGATGGTACTCCTAGGTGACGAGGCTCAAGTGGAAGCTCCTTTTAGTCCGTGTGGAGAAAGTGCGAATCTTGACGCAAGATAGGTGCGCGGTTTGCGCCAAACGTACCATAGGCTCGGAGATTATTTTGGTCGCGCACTGATGGAACTCCTAGGTGACGTGGGTCATGTGGAAATCTCTGATTTGGTCTATTTGGAGACAAGTGTTGGCTTCGGTGCAATATAGTTGCACGTTTTGAGTTGAACGTACCATAGGCTTGGAAATCGGTTTGGACGCACCGATGGAACTCCTAGGTGACGTTGGTCTTGTGGAAACTTGTTTTGGTCCGCTTTGGAGATAGTGCTAGTGTCGGTCCAAGATAGATGCACGGTTTGCGCCAAAAACGCACCATAGGCTTAGACATCGCGTTATTAACGCACCGATGGTACTCTTAGGTGACGAGGCTCAAGTGGAAGCTCATTTCAGTCCGTGTGGAGATAGTGCTAATCTTGACGCAAGATAGGTGCGCGCGGTTTGCGCCCAACGTACTATAGGCTCGGAGATCATTTTGGACTCACCGATGGAACTCCTAGGTGACGTGGGTCATGTGGAATCTCATTTTGGTCTATTTGGAGACAGTGTTCGCGTCGGTGCCATATAGGTGCACGGTTTGCTTATGCCGAACATACCATAGGCTCTGGAAATCGGTTTGGACGCACCGATGGAACTCCTAGGTGACGTGGGTCTTGTGGAACTGTTTTGGACCATTTGGAGATAGTGTTAGTGTCGGTGCAAGATAGGTGCACGGTTTGGTTTTTAAAACGTACCATAGGCTTAGACATCGTTTTAACGCACCGATGGAACTCCTAGGTGACGGGGCTCGTGGAAGCTCGCTTTTCGGACCCGTTTGGAGATAGTGTTAATGTGACGCAAGAGATAGGTGCGCGGTTTGCGCCAAACATACCATAGGTTAGAGATCATTTTTAACGCACCGATGGAACTCCTAGGTGACGAGGTCATGTGGAAGCTCATTTTGGTCTGTATGGAGATAGTGCTAATCTTGGTGCAAGATAGTTGCGTGGTTGGTGCCGAACGACCATAGGCTGGATCGGTTTTTGACGCACCGATGGAACCCTAGGTGACGGGTCTTGTGGAAACTTGTTTGGGTCATCGCTTGGAGATAGTGTTAGTGTCGGTCCAAGATAGATGCACGGTTTGCGTGAAACGTACCATAGGCTTAGACATCGCTTTTTAACGCATAGGCCGATGGTTCGATGGTCCTAGGTGACGAGGCTCAAGTGGAAGCTCATTTCAGTCCGCGTGGAGATAGTGCTAATCTTGACGCAAGATAGGTGCGCGGTTTGCGAAAACGCACCATAGGCTCGGAGATCATTTTGGACGCACCTGATGGAACTCCTAGGTGACGTGGGTCATGTGGAATCTCATTTTGGTCTATTTGGAGATAGTGTTAGTGTTGGTGCAATATAGGTGCACGGTTTGCGCCTTAAACGCATACCATAGGCTTGGAAATCGGTTTGGACACACCGATGGAACTCCTAGGTGACGTGGGTCTTGTGGAAACTGTTTTGGACCGCTTTGGAGATAGTGTTAGTGTCGGTGCAAGATAGGTGCACGGTTTGCGCCAAACATACCACAGGCTTTGAGACATCGATTTTAACGCATCGATGGTTCTCCTGGATGACGAGGCTCAAGTGGAAGCTCATTTCAGTCCGTTTGGAGATAGTGGTAATCTTGACGCAAGATAGGTGCGCGGTTGGTGCCGAACGCACCATAGGCTCGAGATCATTTTGGTCGCACCAGATGGAACTCCTAGGTGACGTGGGTCATGTGGAATCTCATTTTGGTCTATTTGGAGACAAAGTGTTGGCGTCGGTGCCATATATAGTTGCACGGTTTTGCGCCGAACGCACCATAGGCTTGGAAATCGGTTTGGACGCACCGATGGAACTCCTAGGTGACGTGGGTCTTGTGGGAACTCTGTTTTGGACCGTTTGGAGATAGTGTTAGTGTCGGTGCAAGATAGGTGCACGGTTTGCGCCAAACATACCATAGGCTTAGACATCATTTTTAACGCACCGATGGTTCTCCTGGGTGACGAGGCTCAAGTGGAAGCTCATTTCAGTCCGTGTGGAGATAGTGCTAATCTTGGCGCAAGAAGATAGGTGCGCGCGGTTTGCGCCAACATACCATAGGCTCGAGAGATCATTTTGGACTCACCGATGGAACTCCTAGGTGACGTGGGTCATGTGGAATCTCATTTTGGTCTATTTGGAGACAAAGTGTTCAAGTCGGTGCCATATAGGTGCACGGTTTGCGCCTTTAACATACCATAGGCTCGGAAATCGGTTTGGACGCACCGATGGAACTCCTAGGTGACGTGGGTCTTGTGGAATCCTGCTTCGGACCATTTGGAGATAGTGTTAGTGTCGGTGCAAGATAGGTGCACGGTTTGCGCCAAACGTACCATAGGCTTAGACATCATTTTTAACGCACCGATGGTACTCCTAGGTGACGAGGCTCAAGTGGAAGCTCCTTTTAGTCCGTCTGGAGAAAGTGTGAATCTTGACGCAAGATAGGTGCGCGGTTTGCGCCGAACGTACCATAGGCTCGGAGAATATTTTGGTCGCACCAGATGGAACTCCTAGGTGATGTGGGTCATGTGAAATCTGATTTAGGTCTGTTTGGAGACAGTGTTGGCTTCGGTGCAATATAGTTGCACGTTTTGAGTTGAACGTACCATAGGCTTGGAAATCGGTTTGGACGCACCCGATGGAACTCCTAGGTGACATTGGTCTTGTGGAAACTTGTTTCGGTCCGTTTGGAGATAGTGCTAGTGTCGGTCCAAGATAGATGCACGGTTTGCGCCAAACGTACCATAGGCTTAGACAGCGTTATTAACGCACCGATGGTACTCTTAGGTGACGAGGCTCAAGTGGAAGCTCATTTCAGTCTGTGTGGAGATAGTGCTAATCTTGACGCAAGATAGGTGCGCGGTTTGCGTCGAACGTACCATAGGCTCGGAGATCATTTTGGACTCACCTGATGGAACTCCTAGGTGACGTGGGTCATGTGGAATCTCATTTTGGTCTATTTGGAGACAAGTGTTCGCGTCGCCGGTGCCATATAGGTGCACGGTTTGCGCCGAACATACCATAGGCTCGGAAATCGGTTTGGACGCAAACCGATGAAACTCCTAGGTGACGTGGGTCTTGTGGAATCTGTTTTGGACCATTTGGAGATAGTGTTAGTGTCGGTGCAAGATAGGTGCACGGTTTGGCGCCAAACGCGTACCATAGGCTTGGAAATCGGTTTGGACATAGCCGATGGAACTCATAGGTGACGTGGGTCTTGTGGAATCTGTTTTGGACCGCTCGGAGGAGATAGTGTTAGTGTCGGTGCAAGAGAGGTGCACGGTTTGCGCCAAACATACCATAGGTTAGACATCGATTTTAATGCACCAATGGTTCTCCTGGGTGACGAGGCTCAAGTGGAAGCTCGTTTCAGTCCGTTTGGAGATAGTGCTAATCTTGACGCAAGATAGGTGCGTGGTTGGTGCCGAACGTACCATAGGCTCGGAGATCATTTTGGTCGCCCCAGATGGAACTCCTAGGTGATGTGGGTCATGTGGAATCTCATTTTGGTCTATTTGGAGACAGTGTTCGAGTCGGTGCCATATAAGTGCACGGTTTGCGCCGAACGTACCATAGGCTTGGAAATCGGTTTGGACACAGCCGATGGAACTCATAGGTGACGTGGGTCTTGTGGAATCCTGTTTCGGACCGTTCGGAGATAGTGTTAGTGTCGGTGCAAGAGAGGTGCACGGTTTGGACACAGCCGATTAGATGAATGCATGAAAGATGTTATGAGTAGGTTCATGAGCGGGCTCAATTCTGAAATTCGAACCTTGTTAATTAGCAAATCATATTGCCATATTGGTCAATTGTTTTGTCTTGCTCTCAATGCTGAAAAAGAGATTCTATTATCTGTGAATAAGAATGATGTGACCCAGCTGAAAAAGAGATTCTATTATCTGTGAATAAGAATGATGTGACCCATAATGTCCAAAATTTGTCCACTCTGCATTCTAATGAAGAGCAACAAATAGTGGAACCCACTACTGATTTTCCTTTGTCACAAAATGAATTACTTGCTGCTCCTTGTGATAAAGAGGAGTTGTGTGCTGATGATTCTTTTACTCCTATGCCACAAGTAGCTAATAAGTGTGATACTTTTGGTTTGGAACCATACAAATGTGCTGAAGATAAGCTTTTTCATCCTATTACATGTGCACAAGATGAACTGAATTTGCTATCCTCTTTAAATACTTTGGGTTATATTGAATTTGATATTTCATGTAATCTAAATTGTCTAAAAGAGAAACTTAAATTTGATTCTGGTTTGCCAAGTTTTAATCATTGTTCACTTCATGCAATTGGCAAATATGACAGCAAAGGAGAATATTTGGTGCATAAAGTTTATATTTGCTCTAATCTGAAATATCCTTTGGGGCCACAATACCTTGATCAAATTGAGGGCTGCACTAACACTAATGATGTCTTGCAAAGTTTTCCTAGTTTTCCCATAAGCAACAGGATAAATATCAAGAAGGGGAGCACGGTTCACTTTTACCTACAACACATCCTCCAACAAAGGTCAAACCGAGGACGGTTTGCTTTGTCAAGAAGGGGAGAATGATGAGGACATCATTGGCTCAAATATGACCATGCCAACCACTTCTATACCAAAGGTGCAACCATTCTATATGAGGCTTATCATTGATGCATTTGATGAATTGGTGCTCCACCATAAAATGTGTATATTTTTATTTTCAGAATTACTTACATGGATCAAGGGAAGGTTTGATTGCATATGGAAAGCATGGAAGGTTAATGAAGTTGATTGGGGACCAAATCCAAGTATTACCAACGTCCTCCACCTGGACACCACGTCACTTTTGGTCCAAGGAAAGAAAGAGATCAAATCCAACACGTTTTGGGGCTGGATTCGGACTCCAGGACAGCTCCAACTTGTGATGTTCACCACGGTCGTATACGGACTCGGATTGGAGCGTTCAAGTACTTCATGGAATCCTTATGAAGTCTATTTTCACATGGATCTAGAATCATGTCCATAACTGTTCTGAGGCGGCCGCAATGACCGAATTACTACCGAGAGGTTTTCTGTTCAAAGGTGCTGCGTCGCCTTAGTTTGGTCCAATGGGCCGTGTATCAAGTTGGGTCCATTAGGGACGCGTCCTAGGGTTGGAGCACGACCCCAACACCCTGGTGGTCGTCCTTCCACCTTCATATACCCCTTAGCCGCCACCAAGAACAGTTGGGTTTTGTTTTGTTGAAAGTTTAGCCATTGCTACTTCCTTGTAGACGCGTGTGTCGACTAGACCATCCGTTCTACTTGATTCAGAACCCCAACTTTGTGATTTCAGATTGGTTTTCATCTCCATATTTGCAATCGAGTTGCTTGTTCTACATGTTCTTGCTTGTTCCTCGATTGCTTGCAGGAATTACCCTAGTGGTTTGGTTGATCGCGCTCCACAAGATCGCGGCAGCAATTGTTGGAGGTGGTGTATCGGTTGCTAAGGCGCAGCTCTGAAGGTTGTAGTCGGGCCGTGAACGTCGTCTCCACCCATCAATCGAAGTTATCCCCACACCTCTCATCGAAAGATCGGGAACAAACCCTAAGCGGGACCATATCAGTTGGTAATCGAGCAAGGTTTATCGGTGAGAGACTTCAATCCTTCATTGCTTTTTAATTTTCCTAGTCCGAAAAAGCCAAAAAAATATAGTAGATTAGTTTACCCACAATCCAATAAACCCTTTGAGCCTTTGCTAGCACCTTTGCTTAGTTAGGGCTTGTTGAGTTTTTCGGTTGCATCGGTTGTGTCGAGTTGCTGGTCTTAGTGTCTATTCCTTTAGAGTTTTGAGTTCTATCACGTTTTGGTCACCACGAGATCCACCATCACCATATACATCATTGCTGCTTGCGTTCTGCCACCACGGATCCATATATTTGTCGGATTTGGGTGTTTAAATACAATCTGAAAACTTGAAGTTGTCTTCTTTCCAACGGATCTGACCTTTGCAGCAAAATTCGATCTGAGCACTCCACAATCTTCCTAGAGATTTCCTCATCTGTTGTATTAACAAGAGTTGTTAAATCTGAATTCAAGGGGCATTGTGTGCAATAGCCTTATTGTTTGGGTTGTCATAGTACCAAATAAAACATTTAGGCCTCTACAAAAAAAAAAAAAAAAAAAAAAAAGAAAAAAGGAAAAAAGAGAAGAAAAAAAAAAAGAGAAGGAGAAAAAGAAAGAAGAAGGCTGAATCAGTTTATTTTCTTGTTATTCTTTGTGCTAGTTGCTCTTTTTGGTGACTACCTTTTTTTGTGTCTAGGCTCACGTCTCTAGCATGGTTTAGCCTAGGACCAGCATAGTACCACCATTGAGCGATTATTCAGCTTGCTTTTGTGACTAACGTGGTGCTAGTACTTCCTTGCTTCAGCCCACCTACAGCTCCACATATTCGACTCTGACTTGACAGGTTTGTTTTGTTGTTGTGGCACCGATACACTTCGCTCCACACTGGTTGTAGACTTGTTGGTTGCCGCCACCCTCTGCTTGGCTTGGTAAGAACTTGTAAGGGCTTGTTTTAACAAGTTGAGTTTGAGAGAATTACAACCGACACATCCTAGTAGTTGATAGGAGGATACATATTATTTTTGTGTTTCTTGTTTTCTACTAATCATGGCAGGTGATATGGAGATTTTTGAGCTGTTGAAACTAGACCCCCATATTCAGGATGTCATTCAATACTTGCCGTTATATGATGGTAAGTTTGATCCTCAAGCTTACATTGATTGGGAGTTAAAAGTAGATAATGAATTTGATGAGCATGACCTGTCCGAGAAACAAAAGATTTGTATTGCCTCTAATGTTTTGATTGAATATGCTTTACTACAATGGAAACACATTTGTAGGCACAACAAAGTTCCAGAATCTTGGGAAGACTTCAAATTTCTTTTTAGAGATGCATTCGTTCCTGCATATTATGCTGATTATTTGCTTGCAAAATTAGACAACTTGAAGCAAGATAGTAGGACTGTAAAAGCATACTACCATGATTTTAAAATTTGCATCATGTTTGGTGGATTAGATGAATGCATGAAAGATGTTATGAGTAGGTTCATGAGCGGGCTCAATTCTGAAATTCGAACCTTGTTAATTAGCAAATCATATTGCCATATTGGTCAATTGTTTTGTCTTGCTCTCAATGCTGAAAAAGAGATTCTATTATCTGTGAATAAGAATGATGTGACCCATAATGTCCAAAATTTGTCCACTCTGCATTCTAATGAAGAGCAACAAATAGTGGAACCCACTACTGATTTTCCTTTGTCACAAAATGAATTACTTGCTGTTCCTTGTGATAAAGAGGAGTTGTGTGCTGATGATTCTTTTACTCCTATGCCACAAGTAGCGAATAAGTGTGATACTTTTGGTTTGGAACCATACAAATGTGCTGAAGATAAGCTTTTTCATCCTATTACATGTGCACAAGATGAACTGAATTTGGTATCCTCTTTAAATACTTTGGGTTATATTGAATTTGATATTCTATGTAATCTAAATTGTCTAAAAGAGAAACTTAAATTTGATTCTGGTTTGCCAAGTTTTAATCATTGTTCGCTTCATGCAATTGGCAAATATGACAGCAAAGGAGAATATTTGGTGCATAAAGTTTATATTTGCTCTAATCTAAAATATCCTTTTGGGCCACAATACCTTGATCAAATTGAGGGCTGCACTAACACTAATGATGTCTTGCAAAGTTTTCCTAGTTTTTCCCATAAGCAACAGGATAAATATCAAGAAGGGGAGCACGGTTCACTTTTACCTACAACACATCCTCCAACAAAGGTCAAACCGAGGACGGTTTGCTGTCAAGAAGGGGAGAATGATGAGGACATCATTGGCTCAAATATGACCATGCCAACCACTTCTATACCAAAGGTGCAACCATTCTATATGAGGCTTATCATTGATGCATTTGATGAATTGGTGCTCCACCATAAAATGTGTATATTTTTATTTTCAGAATTACTTACATGGATCAAGGGAAGGTTTGATTGCATATGGAAAGCATGGAAGGTTAATGAAGTTGATTGGGGACCAAATCCAAGTATTACCAACGTCCTCCACCTGGACACCACGTCACTTTTGGTCCAAGGAAAGAAAGAGATCAAATCCAACACGTTTTGGGGCTGGATTCGGACTCGTGACAGCTCCAACTTGTGATGTTCACCACGGTCGTATACGGACTCGGATTGGAGCGTTCAAGTACTTCATGGAATCCTTATGAAGTCTATTTCACATGGATCTAGAATCATGTCCATAACTGTTCTGAGGCGGCCGCAATGACCGAATTACTACCGAGATTTTTTTCTGTTCAAAGGTGCTGCGTCGCCTTTAGTTTGGTCCAATGGGCCGTGTATCAAGTTGGGTCCATTAGGGACGCGTCCTAGGGTTGGAGCACGACCCCAACACCCTGGTGGTCGTCCTTCCACCTTCATATACCCCTTAGCCACCACCAAGAACAGTTGGGTTTTGTTTTGTTGAAAGTTTAGCCATTGCTACTTCCTTGTAGACGCGTGTGTCGACTAGACCATCCGTTCTACTTGATTCAGAACCCCAACTTTGTGATTTCAGATTGGTTTTCATCTCCATATTTGCAATCGAGTTGCTTGTTCTACATGTTCTTGCTTGTTCCTCGATTGCTTGCAGGAATTACCCTAGTGGTTTGGTTGATCGCGCTCCACAAGATCGCGGCAGCTGTTGGAGGTGGTGTATCGGTTGCTAAGGCGCAGCTCGGAAGGCTGTAGTCGGGCCGTGAACGTCGTCTCCACCCATCAATCGAGTTATCCCACACCTCTCATCGAAAGATCGGGAACAAACCCTGAGCGGGACCATATCAGGTTAGACATCGATTTTAATGCACCAATGGTTCTCCTGGGTGACGAGGCTCAAGTGGAAGCTCGTTTCAGTCCGTTTGGAGATATTGCTAATCTTGACGCAAGATAGGTGCGCGGTTGGTGCCGAACATACCATAGGCTCGCAGATCATTTTGGTCGCCCCAGATGGAACTCCTAGGTGATGTGGGTCATGTGGAATCTCATTTTGGTCTATTTGGAGACAGTGTTCGAGTCGGTGCCATATAAGTGCATGGTTTGCGCCGAACGTCCCATAGGCTTGGAAATCGGTTTGGACGCAGCCGATGGAACTCCTAGGTGACGTGGGTCTTGTCGAATCCTGTTTCGGACAGTTTGGAGATAGTGTTAGTGTCGGTGCAAGATAGGTGCACAGTTTGCGCCAAACATACCACAGGCTTAGACATCATTTTTAACGCACCGATGGTTCTCCTGGGTGACGAGGCTCAAGTGGAAGCTCATTTCAGTCCGTGTGGAGATAGTACTAATCTTGACGCAAGATAGGTGCGCGGTTTGCGCCGAACATACCATAGGCTCGGAGATCATTTTGGACTCACCGATGGAACTCCTAGGTGACGTGGGTCATGTGGAATCTCATTTTGGTCTATTTGGAGAGCAAAGTGTTAGCGTCGGTGCCATATAGGTGCACGGTTTGCGCCGAACATACCATAGGCTCGGAAATCGGTTTGGACGCGCAGCCGATGAAACTCCTAGGTGACGTGGGTCTTGTGGAATCCTATTTCGGACCATTTGGAGATAGTGTTAGTGTCGGTGCAAGAAGATAGGTGCGCGCTTTGCGCCAAACGTACCATAGGCTTAGACATCGTTTTTAACGCACCGATGGTACTCCCTAGGTGACGAGGCTCAAGTGGAAGCTCCTTTAGTTAGTCCGTCTCGGAGAAAGTGTGAATCTTGACGCAAGATAGGTGCGCGGTTTGCTTGAACGTACCATAGGCTCGGAGATTATTTTGGTCGCACAGATGGAACTCCTAGGTGACGTGGGTCATGTGAAATCTGATTTCGATCTGCTTTGGAGACAGTGTTGGCTTCGTGCAATATAGTTGCACGCGTTTTGAGTTGAACGTACCATAGGCTTGGAAATCGGTTTGGACGCACCCGATGGAACTCCTAGGTGACGTTGGTCTTGTGCAAACTTGTTTTGGTCTGTTTGGAGATAGTGCTAGTGTCAGTCCAAGATAGATGCACGGTTTGCGCCAAACGTACCATAGGCTTAGACAGCGTTATTAACGCACCGATGGTACTCTTAGGTGACGAGGCTCAAGTGGAAGCTCATTTCAGTCCGTGTGGAGATAGTGCTAATCTTGACGCAAGATAGGTCCGCGGTTTGCGCCCAACGTACCATAGGCTCGGAGATCATTTTGGACTCACCTGATGGAACTCCTAGGTGACGTGGGTCATGTGGAATCTCATTTTGGTTTATTTGGAGACAGTGTTCGCGTCGGTGCCATATAGGTGCACGGTTTGCGCCGAACATACCATAGGCTCGGAAATCGGTTTGGACGCAGCCGATGAAACTCCTAGGTGACATGGGTCTTGTGGAATCCTGTTTCAGACCATTTGGAGATAGTGTTAGTGTCGGTGCAAGATAGGTGAACGGTTTGCGCCAAACGTACCATAGGCTTGGAAATCGGTTTGGACATAGCCGATGGAACTCATAGGTGACGTGGGTCTTGTGGAATCCTGTTTCGGACCATTCGGAGATAGTGTTAGTGTCGGTGCAAGAGAGGTGCACGGTTTGCGCCAAACATACCATAGGTTAGACATCGATTTTAATGCACCAATGGTTCTCCTGGGTGACGAGGCTCAAGTGGAAGCTCGTTTCAGTCCGTTTGGAGATAGTGCTAATCTTGACGCAAGATAGGTGCGTGGTTGGTGCCGAACGTACCATAGGCTCGGAGATAATTTTGGTCGCCCCAGATGGAACTCCTAGGTGATGTGGGTCATGTGGAATCTCATTTTGGTCTATTTGGAGACAGTGTTCGCGTCGGTGCCATATAGGTGCACGGTTTGCGCCGAACATATCATAGGCTCGGAAATCGATTTGGACGCAGCCGATGAAACTCCTAGGTGACGTGGGTCTTGTGGAATCCTGTTTCGGACCATTTGGGGATAGTGTTAGTGTCGGTGCAAGATAGGTGCACGCTTTGCGCCAAACGTACCATAGGCTTGGAAATCGGTTTGGACACAGCCGATGGAACTCATAGGTGACGTGGGTCTTGTGGAATCCTGTTTCGGACCGTTCGGAGATAGTGTTAGTGTCGGTGCAAGAGAGGTGCACGGTTTGCGCCAAACATACCATAGGTTAGACATCGATTTTAATGCACCAATGGTTCTCCTGGGTGACGAGGCTCAAGTGGAAGCTCGTTTCAGTCCGTTTGGAGATAGTGCTAATCTTGACGCAAGATAGGTGCGCGGTTGGTGCCGAACGTACCATAGGCTCACAGATCATTTTGGTCGCCCCAGATGGAACTCCTAGGTGATGTGGGTCATGTGGAATCTCATTTTGGTCTATTTGGAGACAGTGTTCGAGTCGGTGCCATATAAGTGCACGGTTTGCGCCGAACGTACCATAGGCCTGGAAATCGGTTTGGACGCAGCCGATGGAACTCCTAGGTGATGTGGGTCTTGTCGAATCCTGTTTCGGACAGTTTGGAGATAGTGTTAGTGTCGGTGCAAGATAGGTGCACAGTTTGCGCCAAACATACCATAGGCTTAGACATCGTTTTTAATGCACCAATGGTTCTCCTGGGTGACGAGGCTCAAGTGGAAGCTCATTTCAGTCCGTGTGGAGATAGTGCTAATCTTGACGCAAGATAGGTGCGCGGTTTGCGCCCAACATACCATAGGCTCGGAGATCATTTTGGACTCACCTGATGGAACTCCTAGGTGACGTGGGTCATGTGGAATCTCATTTTGGTCTATTTGGAGACAGTGTTCGCGTCGGTGCCATATAGGTAAACGGTTTGCGCCGAACATACCATAGGCTCGGAAATCGGTTTGGACGCAGCCGATGAAACTCCTAGGTGACGTGGGTCTTGTGGAATCCTATTTCGGACCATTTGGAGATAGTGTTAGTGTCGGTGCAAGATAGGTGCACGCTTTGCGCCAAACGTACCATAGGCTTAGACATCGTTTTTAACGCACCGATGGTACTCCTAGGTGACGAGGCTCAAGTGGAAGCTCCTTTTAGTCCGTCTGGAGAAAGTGTGAATCTTGACGCAAGATAGGTGCGCGGTTTGCGCCGAACGTACCATAGGCTCGGAGATTATTTTGGTCGCACCAGATGGAACTCCTAGGTGATGTGGGTCATGTGAAATCTGATTTAGGTCTGTTTGGAGACAGTGTTGGCTTCGGTGCAATATAGTTGCACGTTTTGAGTTGAACGTACCATAGGCTTGGAAATCGGTTTGGACGCACCCGATGGAACTCCTAGGTGACGTTGGTCTTGTGGAAACTTGTTTCGGTCCGTTTGGAGATAGTGCTAGTGTCGGTCCAAGATAGATGCACGGTTTGCGCCAAACGTACCATAGGCTTAGACAGCGTTATTAACGCACCGATGGTACTCTTAGGTGACGAGGCTCAAGTGGAAGCTCATTTCAGTCCGTGTGGAGATAGTGCTAATCTTGACGCAAGATAGGTGCGCGGTTTGCGCCCAACATACCATAGGCTCGGAGATCATTTTGGACTCACCTGATGGAACTCCTAGGTGACGTGGGTCATGTGGAATCTCATTTTGGTCTATTTGGAGACAGTGTTCGCGTCGGTGCCATATAGGTGCACGGTTTGCGCCGAACATACCATAGGCTCAGAAATCGGTTTGGACGCAGCCAATGAAACTCCTAGGTGACGTGGGTCTTGTGGAATCCTGTTTCGGACCATTTGGAGATAGTGTTAGTGTCGGTGCAAGATAGGTGCACGGTTTGCGCCAAACGTACCATAGGCTTGGAAATCGGTTTGGACATAGCCGATGGAACTCATAGGTGACGTGGGTCTTGTGGAATCCTGTTTCGGACCGTTCGGAGGTAGGGTTAGTGTCGGTGCAAGAGAGGTGCACGGTTTGCGCCAAACATACCATAGGTTAGACATCGATTTTAAAGCACCAATGGTTCTCCTGGGTGACGAGGCTCAAGTGGAAGCTCGTTTCAGTCCGTTTGGAGATAGTGCTAATCTTGACGCAAGATAGGTGCGTGGTTGCTGCCGAACGTACCATAGGCTCGGAGATCATTTTGGTCGCCCCAGATGGAACTCCTAGGTGATGTGGGTCATGTGGAATCTCATTTTGGTCTATTTGGAGACAGTGTTCGAGTCGGTGCCATATAAGTGCACGGTTTTGCTTGAAACGCATACCATAGGCTTGGAAATCGGTTTGGACGCAGCCGATGGAACTCCTAGGTGACGTGGGTATTGTGGTATCCTGTTTCGGACCGTTTGGAGATAGTGTTAGTGTCGGTGCAAGATAGGTGCACGGTTTGCGCCAAACATACCACATGAGCTTAGACATCGTTTTTAACGCACCGATGGTTCTCCCCGGGTGACGAGGCTCAAGTGGAAGCTCATTTCAGTCCGTGTGGAGATAGTGCTAATCTTGACGCGAAGAAGATAGGTGCGCCGTTTTGCTTCAACATACCATAGGCTCGGAGATCATTTTGGGCTCACCGATGGAACTCCTAGGTGACGTGGGTCATGTGGAATCTCATTTTGGTCTATTTGGAGACAGTGTTCGCGTCGGTGCCATATAGGTAAACGGTTTGCGCCGAACATACCATAGGCTCGGAAATCGGTTTGGACGCAGCCGATTAAACTCATAGGTGACGTGGGTCTTGTGGAATCCTGTTTCGGACCATTTGGAGATAGTGTTAGTGTCGGTGCAAGATAGGTGCACGGTTTGCGCCAAACATACCACAGGCTTAGACATCCTTTTTAACGCACCGATGGTACTCCCAGGTGACGAGGCTCAAGTGGAAGCTCATTTCAGTCCGTGTGGAGATAGTGCTAATCTTGACGCAAGATAGGTGCGCGGTTTGCGCCCAACATACCATAGGCTCGGAGATCATTTTGGACTCACCTGATGGAACTCCTAGGTGACGTGGGTCATGTGGAATATGATTTTGGTCTATTTGTAGACAGTGTTCGCGTCGGTGCCATATAGGTGCACGGTTTGCGCCGAACATACCATAGGCTCGGAAATCGGTTTGGACGCAGCCGATGAAACTCCTAGGTGACGTGGGTCTTGTGGAATCCTGTTTTGGACCATTTGGAGATAGTGTTAGTGTCGGTGCAAGATAGGTGCACGGTTTGCGCCAAACGTACCATAGGCTTAGACATCGTTTTTAATGCACCGATGGTACTCCTAGGTGACGAGGCTCAAGTGGAAGCTCCTTTTAGTCCATCTCGGAGAAAGTGTGAATCTTTGACGCAAGATAGGTGCGCGGTTTTTTGCGCCGAACGTACCATAGGCTCGGAGATTATTTTGGTCGCACTGCAGATGGAACTCCTAGGTGACGTGGGTCATGTGAAATCTGATTTCGGTCTATTTGGAGACAGTGTTGGCTTCGGTGCAATATAGTTGCACGTTTTGAGTTGAACGTACCATAGGCTTGGAAATCGGTTTGGACGCACCCGATGGAACTCCTAGGTGACGTTGGTCTTGTGGAAACTTGTTTCGGTCCGTTTGGAGATAGTGCTAGTGTCGGTCCAAGATAGATGCACGGTTTGCGCCAAACGTACCATAGGCTTAGACAGCGTTATTAACGCACCGATGGTACTCTTAGGTGACGAGGCTCAAGTGGAAGCTCATTTCAGTCCATGTGGAGATAGTGCTAATCTTGACGCAAGATAGGTCCGCGGTTTGCGCCCAACGTACCATAGGCTCGGAGATCATTTTGGACTCACCTGATGGAACTCCTAGGTGACGTGGGTCATGTGGAATCTCATTTTGGTCTATTTGGAGACAGTGTTCGCGTCGGTGCCATATAGGTGCACGGTTTGCGCCGAACATACCATAGGCTCGGAAATCGGTTTGGACGCAGCCGATGAAACTCCTAGGTGACGTGGGTCTTGTGGAATCCTGTTTCGGACCATTTGGAGATAGTGTTAGTGTCGGTGCAAGATAGGTGCACGGTTTGCGCCAAACGTACCATAGGCTTGGAAATCGGTTTGGACATAGCCGATGGAACTCATAGGTGACGTGGGTCTTGTGGAATCCTGTTTCGGACCGTTCGGAGATAGTGTTAGTGTCGGTGCAAGAGAGGTGCACGGTTTGCGCCAAACATACCATAGGTTAGACATCGATTTTAATGCACCAATGGTTCTCCTGGGTGACGAGGCTCAAGTGGAAGCTCGTTTCAGTCCGTTTGGAGATAGTGCTAATCTTGACGCAAGATAGGTGCGTGGTTGGTGCCGAACGTACCATAGGCTCGGAGATCATTTTGGTCGCCCCAGATGGAACTCCTAGGTGATGTGGGTCATGTGGAATCTCATTTTGGTCTATTTGGAGACAGTGTTCGCGTCGGTGCCATATAGGTGCACGGTTTGCGCCGAACATACCATAGGCTCGGAAATCGGTTTGGACGCAGCCGATGAAACTCCTAGGTGACGTGGGTCTTGTGGAATCCTGTTTCGGACCGTTTGGAGATAGTGTTAGTGTCGGTGCAAGATAGGTGCACGCTTTGCGCCAAACGTACCATAGGCTTAGACATCGTTTTTAACGCACCGATGGTACTCCTAGGTGACAAGGCTCAAGTGGAAGCTCCTTTTAGTCCGTCTGGAGAAAGTGTGAATCTTGACGCAAGATAGGTGCGCGGTTTGCGCCGAACGTACCATAGGCTCGGAGATTATTTTGGTCGCACCAGATGGAACTCCTAGGTGACGTGGGTCATGTGAAATCTGATTTCGGTCTGTTTGGAGACAGTGTTGGCTTCGGTGCAATATAGTTGCACATTTTGAGTTGAACGTACCATAGGCTTGGAAATCGGTTTGGACGCACCCGATGGAACTCCTAGGTGACGTTGGTCTTGTTCAAACTTGTTTTGGTCCGTTTGGACATAGTGCTAGTGTCAGTCCAAGATAGATGCACGGTTTGCGCCAAACGTACCATAGGCTTAGACAGCGTTATTAACGCACCGATGGTACTCTTAGGTGACGAGGCTCAAGTGGAAGCTCATTTTAGTCCGTGTGGAGATAGTGCTAATCTTGACGCAAGATAGGTGCGCGGTTTGCGCCCAACGTACCATAGGCTCGGAGATCATTTTGGACTCACCTGATGGAACTCCTAGGTGACGTGGGTCATGTGGAATCTCATTTTGGTCTACTTGGATACAGTATTCGCGTCGGTGCCATATAGGTGCACGGTTTGCGCCGAACATACCATAGGCTCAAAAATCGGTTTGGACGCAGCCGATGAAACTCCTAGGTGACGTGGGTCTTGTGGAATCCTGTTTCGGACCGTTTGGAGATAGTGTTAGTGTCGGTGCAAGATAGGTGCACGCTTTGCGCCAAACGTACCATAGGCTTAGACATCGTTTTTAACGCACCGATGGTACTCCTAGGTGACGAGGCTCAAGTGGAAGCTCCTTTTAGTCCGTCTGGAGAAAGTGTGAATCTTGACGCAAGATAGGTGCGCGGTTTGCGCCGAACGTACCATAGGCTCGGAGATTATTTTGGTCGCACCAGATGGAACTCCTAGGTGACGTGGGTCATGTGAAATCTGATTTCGGTCTGTTTGGAGACAGTGTTGGCTTCGGTGCAATATAGTTGCACATTTTGAGTTGAACGTACCATAGGCTTGGAAATCGGTTTGGACGCACCCGATGGAACTCCTAGGTGACGTTGGTCTTGTGGAAACTTGTTTCGGTCCGTTTGGAGATAGTGCTAGTGTCGGTCCAAGATAGATGCACGGTTTGCGCCAAACGTACCATAGGCTTAGACAGCGTTATTAACGCACCGATGGTACTCTTAGGTGACGAGGCTCAAGTGGAAGTGATAGAGCTGGAGTGCCCGATCCTTCGGTGAGTGGAGGATAACTACGATTTGGTGGGTGTCGACCCTCGCGATCCGACTACGACGAACAAGTCCGTGGCGCCTTAGCAATCGCTGAACCAACTCCCGATGGTTATTGACCTTGCTGGTGCTAGATCAACCTGATCACGAAGATCAATTCCTGCTGGCAATCGAAGAACAAGCAAGAATTTGAGGCGAGCAACCCTGAATATTACTCGAAGGTGGGGTTCCGAATTACACGAAGACGAAGCTTCGGAAGTAGCAATGGCTAACTTAAGCAAAACAAAACCCAAGCCAAAGAGGGGGCGCAGCCCCTGGCTAAATAGGGGGAAGAGGGAGGAAGGAGGACGCCCATCCTGCCCATAAGGCAAGGAATAGGCGCCCAAACAGCCACACACCATCTCCTTGATCCCCTTTCCTGATTTAGGTGGCGCAGCATCTTCCTGGTTATTTCTTGACAAAACTAAAAACACATAGGTGGCGCACCACCTAGACATTATTCTGGGCAGGTTCATCATGAGCATAGATGGCGCATGCACTTAGGAAACTTCTGGTCCTTCATTCTTCAAAATCATCACGAAGTTTAATTCACGTGCACGAGCTCGAGTGAGTGGTCCTGGTGGCGCCTGTGCTGGTTCAGTTGGAGTAGCCATTCCCGTGTCGGGGTTGATGTCCTCATCATCCTCCCCTTCTTGAATCGAAGTCGTCCTCGACGGCAGCTCCTCAGCCTCGCCCGCATATGGTTTCAAATCTGCAACATTAAAACTAGAGGAAACACCATAGTCTGCAGGCAGGTCAAGTATATAAGCATTATCATTGATTTTCTTTAACACCTTGAAGGGACCAGCAGCACGGGGCATCAGCTTAGACCTGCGCAAACTAGGAAAGCGATCCTTGCGCAAATGCAACCAAACCAAGTCACCAGGTTCAAAAATAACAAGTTTATGTCCTTTACTACCAACAGCCTGATTTTTAGCATTAGTGTGCGTAATGTTCTGCTGTGTTTGCTCATGGATGTCCAACATTTGTTTAACACGTGCAACAGCATCGACATGTGGGGCGCCCAAAGGGTCAAAGGACAGCAAGTCAATTGGCGCCGTGGGAATGTAACCATAGACAACCTGAAAAGGGCACATTTTCGTGGTGGAATGTGTAGCACGATTGTAAGCAAACTCGACATGGGGCAAACAATCCTCCCAAAGTTTCAGATTCTTGTCTAACACAGCCCTAAGCATGGTAGATAAGGTTCTGTTCACAACCTCAGTTTGCCCATCTGTTTGTGGGTGACAAGTGGTGCTGAAAAGCAATTTAGTTCCTAGTTTATTCCAAAGAGATCTCCAAAATGACTTAGGAACTTAGCATCGCGATCGGAGACTATTGTATTTGGAACACCATGTAAACGAATAATCTCATGAAAGAACAACTCAGCAACGCTGCTAGCATCATCAGTTTTATGACATGGTATGAAGTGAGCCATTTTAGAGAATCGATCAACAACCACAAAGATACTATCCCTCCCCTTCTTAGTTCGAGGTAACCCCAAAACAAAATCCATAGAAATATCTAGCCAAGGAGAAGTAGGGATAGGTAATGGCATATACAAAACCGTGGTTGTTCAGGTGTGACTTAGCTTTCGGCACGTGGTGCAGCGTGCAACAAACGCGCTCCACGTCATGGCGCATCTGGGGCCAAAAGAAGTGCGCGCCAAAATCTCCTGTGTCTTGTAAACGCCCAAAGTGTCCCATGAGGCCGCCACCATGCGCTTCCTGCAACAGCAAAAGACGAACCGAGCTTATGGAATACATAGCTTGTTAGCGCGGAACAAAAACCCATCGGTTACATGGAATTTACCCCACGGTTTACCATCCTTGCAATGCAGCATGATGTCCTTAAAGCCAGGATCATCGGCGTATTGTTCTTTCACAGTTTGTAAACCAAAAATTTTAAAGTCTAACTGGGACAGCATGGTGTATCTACGCGACAAAGCATCAGCAATAATGTTGTCTTTCCCGTTCTTGTGTTTGATGATGTAAGGAAAAGACTCTATGAATTCGACCCACTTAGCATGCCGACGGTTCAGATTAGTTTGGCTACGAATATGTTTTAATGCCTCATGATCAGAATGAATTATAAACTCGCGAGGCCAAAGATAGTGCTGCCATGTTTGAAGTGTGCGAACCAAAGCGAAAAGCTCCTTATCATAAGTTGAATAATTCAGACTAGCACCGCTTAATTTTTCGCTAAAGTAAGCAACTGGCTTGCCCTCTTGCAGCAAAACACCGCCTAAGCCAATACCACTAGCATCGCATTCAAGTTCAAACATCTTATTGAAATCAGGTAGCTGTAGTAAGGGGGCATGTGTCAACTTATCTTTTAGAATGGTGAATGCATCATCCTGTGCCGCACCCCAGGAGAAAGGAACGCCCTTCTTGGTGAGCTCATGCAACGGGGCGGCAATGGAGCTGAAGTCACACACGAACCGTCGGTAGAAACCTGCAAGCCCAAGAAAACTCCGAATCTGTGTAACCGTTGTCGGCATGGGCCAGCTCTGGATGGCATCAATCTTGCTGCTGTCCACTTCAATGCCCTGCGGAGTAACAACATAGCCAAGAAACGAAACACGTTGTGTGCAGAAGTCGCACTTGTCTAAGTTACCAAACAAGCGGGCAGCGCGCAAAGCATCAAAAATAGCATGCAAATGTTCCAAATGCTCTTTCATAGACTTGCTGTAAATTAGAATATCATCAAAATAAACAACCACAAACAATCCTATGAAAGGCCGCAAAACTTCATTCATTAAGCGCATAAATGTGCTGGGAGCATTAGTCAATCCAAACGGCATAACTAACCATTCATATAAGCCAAATTTTGTTTTAAAAGCCGTTTTCCATTCATCCCCAAGTTTCATTCGAATCTGATGGTACCCGCTACACAAATCTACCTTGGAGAATATAACAGCACCGCTAAGCTCGTCAAGCATATCATCAAGGCGAGGTATAGGATAACGATAACGAATTGTGATATTGTTAATCGCTCGACAATCTACACACATGCGCCAGGTACCATCTTTCTTTGGGACAAGTAGTACAGGAACAGAGCAAGGGCTAAGAGACTCACGAATGTAGCCCTTATCAAGTAGCGCTTGGACTTGGCGCTGAATCTCCTTTGTCTCATCGGGATTGGTACGGTACGGGGCACGGTTGGGAAGCTGGGCGCCCGGGATGAGGTCGATCTGGTGCTCAATGCCACGAATGGGAGGAAGACCTGGCGGTAAGTCCTTCGGAAACACCTCGGCAAAGTCCTGCAAAAGCTTAGTAACAGCAGGGGGTATATCCAAAGATGGTGCATCATCGAGTGAAACCAGCACATGAGAACATAAAGCGCATAGCAAGGCATATTAGCAACATGTAGTTCATCAAAATCAGCACGTGTAGCAAGTAAAACAGGAGCATGTAGCTTAATCTCTTTAGACGGGCTGGTTGTTGTTGGCATTGTTTTAATGCTTTAGTAGTCCGAAAGCAGTGTCATCTTTCACAATCTGTTCAGGGGTCATTGGATGAAGAATAATTTTCTTGCCCTTAAACAGTAGTGAATAATGATTTGTGCGACCATGATGTAAACAATCAGTATCATATTGCCAGGGCCTACCAAGCAACAACGAACATGCCTCCATAGGAACAACATCGCAATCAGTATAATCAGAATAAGATCCCATGGAGAAGTGAACACGCATCGAAAGCGTGTTACCTTGAGTTTGCCACCCTGGTTGAGCCATTGAATGTGGTAGGGATGTGGATGTGGACGCGTTTGGAGAGACAACTTCTCCACCAGATCCGAACTTGCCAAATTGTTGCAACTACCGCCGTCAATGATGATGCGAATGGATCGTTCTTGCACAACGCCTTTGGTGTGGAACAAAGTGTGGCGCTGGTTCTGCTCAGGCTGTGCAACCTGTGTATTGAGGACTCGCTGCACAACAAGACTCTCATACTTGTCAGCGTCAGTGGCAGCCACGTGTTCTTCCGCATGTCCTGAAACGTCAGCAGCAAGCATAGCATATATAGTTTCATCGGAATCACTAGCGGAAGAATACTCACCATCGTCACGTATAATCAACGTACGCTTGTTGGGGCAGTCCCGTATCACATGCCCATAACCTTTGCAAGGATGGCATTGAATGTCCTTTGTGCGGCTAGTGGAAGAGGAGGCGCTCTTATTAGCTGAAAGGGGCGCTGGAGGTGGAGCTGCTGCCTTGTCACGTGACATACTGCTAGGTGGGGAGGGCGCCGTAGGGGCTGAATGGGTCAAAGTAGTGCGACCTGCAAAAGAGTTAGAATGGGTCCTTGCTCGTCGTCCCTGCACTTCACGTTCAGCTTTGCAAGCAAATGCAAACAAAGTAGTAATATCATCATAGTGCTTATAATCAAGAATATCCTGAATTTCACGGTTCAAACCACCACGAAATCGTGCCATCGCAGCATCATTAGTCTCAACTAAACCACAACGAATCATGCCGGTTTGCAACTCCTGATAATACTCTTCTACAGATTTGGTTCCTTGCTGAAAACGCTGCATTTTATTAAGCAAGTCTCGTGCATAATAGGAAGGAACAAATCGGTGTCGCATGACAGTTTTTAATTGCTCCCAAGTTGTGGGAATGTTATTAGGGTGTTTGCTGCGATGCTCACGCCACCAAATGGATGCGAAATCTGTAAACTCACTAGTAGCAGCCCTAACTTGATATTGTGCAGGAACATCATGACAATGAAATTTCTGATCTACCGCAAGTTCCCAATCAAGATACACACCCGGATCATATTTGCCATTAAATGAAGGAATCGTGAACTTAATCTTAGTAAATGAGTCATTTCGATTACGATTACGTACGCGCGCCACCACGGCGGTTGCGGTGGCGCCCTCCATGGCGGTCCTGGTCGTCGATCTCGGTCTCCCCACCATAATCAAATTCCGCGACGCTGATCAGCAAGTTGTTGTACCAACTCATCAAGGCGTGTAGTGAGTGTGGCAAGGCTGGTGGCGTGGGCAGCTTGTGCTTGCTGCATCTCCCATGAGCGTAGCATTTGTGGCCATTTGAGCGCCCCTGAAATTGACCCACTTGCTCGTTGGCAATCCTAATCTCCTCTCGCCAAGCCCTCCACGTGCTCGTTCATCTTGCGATTGAAGTGGTGAATGATGCCTTTAGTGCGTGGGGACTGAGGCATGGTGTCCTGATCAGCTGGCTCCCCTATCATTGTTAGTGGAAAAACAACGAACACGAAAACAAGTATGTGCCCTAAAGCTTATAGGATGTGGTGCTGATCAAGGCACTCAAACTAAAGCTGTTATCAAACTCTTACCCGTTCTTACCAAGCTTGCAGGGGTGACTTGCAACCAGCGGTACAACCTTCCAAAGATTGAATGGAGCGATTGCGAGAGACACTGAGCTTGATCGCTGTAGAAAATTTGTGGAGCTATGGGAAGGCTTCAATTTGTAGCAAGGAGTAGCACAAGCATTCAGCAAAGGCAAAGTTGAATAATCACTCAAAGCTGGTGTTTGTGCTGGTCCTAGGCTAGACTGCATACTAGAGACGTGAGCCCACGCACAAAGATAGACACAGAATTGCAAGAACAAAGAGTAAAAGACAGCGAGTACACACCCTTGGCATCTCTTGTTTTTTTTTTTTTTTTTGTGTGCGGCTCTTTTTGCACCTTTTGCTTTTTTTTTTTTGGTGCGGCTCTTTTTTTTTGTTTTATGCACCTCTGGCCTTTTTTCAGTTTGATGACACTGCCAACACGTTGCACAACTCAAAAGGAAAACAAAAGGAAATCAGGAACTCTTTCCTTTCATGTAGCCACAGACTGCCTGATCTCGCACGATCTCCTGTGATACGCCCAAAATGAATCACAAGGCAAGTGAATATCCGTTGGAAAGGGCACGAAATATGCTTTCCAAATTGTACCTAAACTTCCCAAACGGACTACGGATGCAACAGCTAATGCCTGTGTCCTTGCCGAGATAAATCAAGACCCGAAATAAATTACTTTCCTTTTGTAGGTGGGAAATTGGCGTGAACAAGGGGTCTATGACGTGGGAAAGATTACAGGAGCATGGAGGACAAAGGAAAAGGAGGATCAAGTGCAAAGATGTGAACTAATACGTGACAGGAACTCAAAACTCTAATGGACTAGACGCCAAGACCAGCAACACGACACAGAGCGATGATGCACCAAAAACTCAACAAAGCAATAAACTGAATGAAAGATGCAAAGGCTCAAAAGGTCTTGGACAGTGGTTCTAACCTGAAACGTTTTTGTTGGCTTTTACGGTGGACGATAGGACGATGAACAAAACTACAAATAAAGGGGATAGATCTCACCGAGCAACCTGAAAGCTGATACCACTTGATAGAGCTGGAGTGCCCGATCCTTCGGTGAGTGGAGGATAACTACGATTTGGTGGGTGTCGACCCTCGCGATCCGATCACTGACGAACAAGTCCGTGGCGCCTTAGCAATCGCTGAACCAACTCCCGATGGTTATTGACCTTGCTGGTGCTAGATCAACCTGATCACGAAGATCAATTCCTGCTGGCAATCGAAGAACAAGCAAGAATCTGAGGCGAGCAACCCTGAATATTACTCAAGGTGGGGTTCTGAATTACACGAAGACGAAGCTTCGGAAGTAGCAATGGCTAACTTAAGCAAAACAAAACCCAAGCCAAAGAGGGGCGCAGCCCTGGCTAAATAGGGGAAGAGGGAGGAAGGAGGACGCCCAGCCTGCCCATAAGGCAAGGAATAGGCGCCCAAACAGCCACACACCATCTCCTTGATCCCTTTCCTGATTTAGGTGGCGCAGCACCTTCCTGGTTATTTCTTGACAAAACTAAAATCACATAGGTGGCGCAGCACCTAGACATTATTCTGGGCAGGTTCATCATGAGCATAGATGGCGCATGCACTTAGGAAACTTCTGGTCCTTCATTCTTCAAAATCATCACGAAGTTTAATTCACGTGCACGAGCTCGAGTGATTGGTCCTGGTGGCGCCTGTGCTGGTTCAGTTGGAGTAGCCATTCCCGTGTCGGGGTTGATGTCCTCATCAGGAAGCTCATTTCAGTCCGTGTGGAGATAGTGCTAATCTTGACGCAAGATAGGTCCGCGGTTTGCGCCCAACGTACCATAGGCTCGGAGATCATTTTGGACTCACCTGATGGAACTCCTAGGTGACGTGGGTCATGTGGAATCTCATTTTGGTCTATTTGGAGACAGTGTTCGCGTCGGTGCCATATAGGTGCGCGGTTTGCGCCGAACATACCATAGGCTCGGAGATCATTTTGGACTCACCTGATGGAACTCCTAGGTGACGTGGGTCATGTGGAATCTCATTTTTGTCGATTTGGAGACAGTGTTCGCGTCGGTGCCATATAGGTGCACGGTTTGCGACGAACATACCATAGGCTCGGAAATCGGTTTGGACGCAGCCGATGAAACTCCTAGGTGACGTGGGTCTTGTGGAATCCTATTTCGGACCATTTGGAGATAGTGTTATTGTCGGTGCAAGATAGGTGCACGGTTTGCGCCAAACGTACCATAGGCTTAGACATCGTTTTTAATGCACCGATGGTACTCCTAGGTGACGAGGCTCAAGTGGAAGCTCCTTTTAGTCCGTGTGGAGAAAGTGTGAATCTTGACGCAAGATAGGTGCGCGGTTTGCACCGAACGTACCATAGGCTCGGAGATTATTTTGGTCGCACCAGATGGAACTCCTAGGTGACGTGGGTCATGTGAAATCTGATTTCGGTCTGTTTGGAGACAGTGTTGGCTTCGGTGCAATATAGTTGCACGTTTTGAGTTGAACGTACCATAGGCTTGGAAATCGGTTTGGACGCACCCGATGGAACTCCTAGGTGATGTTGGTCTTGTGCAAACTTGTTTTGGTCCGTTTGGAGATAGTGCTAGTGTCAGTCCAAGATAGATGCATGGTTTGGGCCAAACGTACCATAGGCTTAGACAGCGTTATTAACGCACCGATGGTACTCTTAGGTGACGAGGCTCAAGTGGAAGCTCATTTCAGTCCGTGTGGAGATAGTGCTAATCTTGACGCAAGATAGGTCCGCGGTTTGCGCCCAACGTACCATAGGCTCGGAGATCATTTTGGACTCACCTGATGGAACTCCTAGGTGACGTGGGTCATGTGGAATCTCATTTTGGTCTATTTGGAGACAGTGTTCGCGTCGGTGCCATATAGGTGCACGGTTTGCGCCGAACATACCATAGGCTCGGAAATTGGTTTGGACGCAGCCGATGAAACTCCTAGGTGACGTGGGTCTTGTGGAATCCTATTTCGGACCATTTGGAGATAGTGTTAGTGTCGGTGCAAGATAGGTGCACGGTTTGCGCCAAACGTACCATAGGCTTGGAAATCGGTTTGGACACAACCGATGGAACTCATAGGTGACGTTGGTCTTGTGGAATCCTGTTTCGGACCGTTCGGAGATAGTGTTAGTGTCGGTGCAAGAGAGGTGCACGGTTTGCGCCAAACATACCATAGGTTACACATCGTTTTTAATGCACCAATGGTTCTCCTGGGTGACGAGGCTCAAGTGAAAGCTCGTTTCAGTCCGTTTGGACATAGTGCTAATCTTGACGCAAGATAGGTGCGCGGTTGGTGCCGAACGTACCATAGGCTCGGAGATCATTTTGGTCGCCCCAGATGGAACCCTAGGTGATGTGGGTCATGTGGAATCTCATTTTGGTCTATTTGGAGACAGTGTTCGAGTCGGTGCCATATAAGTGCACGATTTGCGCCGAACGTACCATAGGCTTGGAAATCGGTTTGGACGCAGCCGATGGAACTCCTAGGTGACGTGGGTCTTGTGGAATCCTGTTTCGGGCCATTTGCAGATAGTGTTAGTGTCGGTGCAAGATAGGTGCATGGTTTGCGCCAAACGTACCATAGGCTTAGACATCGTTTTTAATGCACCGATGGTACTCCTAGGTGACGAGGCTCAAGTGGAAGCTCCTTTTAGTCCGTCTGGAGAAAGTGTGAATCTTGACGCAAGATAGGTGCGCGGTTTGCGCCGAACGTACCATAAGCTCGGAGATTATTTTGGTCCCACCAGATGGAACTCCGAGGTGACGTGGGTCATGTGAAATCTGATTTAGGTCTGTTTGGAGACAGTGTTGGCTTCGGTGCAATATAGTTGCACGTTTTGATTGAACGTACCATAGGCTTGGAAATCGGTTTGGACGCACCCGATCGAACTCCAAGGTGACGTTGGTCTTGTGGAAACTTGTTTCGGTCTGTTTGGAGATAGTGCTAGTGTCGGTCCAAGATAGATGCACGGTTTGCGCCAAACGTACCATAGGCTTAGACAGTGTTATTAACGCACCGATGGTACTCTTAGGTGACGAGGCTCAAGTGGAAGCTCATTTCAGTCCGTTTGGAGATAGTGCTAATCTTTGACGCAAGATAGGGTGCGCGGTTTGCTTCAACGCACTCATAGGCTCGGAGATCATTTTGGACTCACCAGATGGAACTCCTAGGTGACGTGGGTCATGTGGAATCTCATTTTGGTCTACTTGGAGACAGTGTTCGCGTCGGTGCCATATAGGTGCACGGTTTGCGCCGAACATACCATAGGCTCAAAAATTGGTTTGGACGCAGCCGATGAAACTCCTAGGTGACGTGGGTCTTGTGGAATCCTGTTTCGGACCGTTTGGAGATAGTGTTAGTGTCGGTGCAAGATAGGTGCACGCTTTGCGCCAAACGTACCATAGGCTTAGACATCGTTTTTAACGCACCGATGGTACTCCTAGGTGACGAGGCTCAAGTGGAAGCTCCTTTTAGTCCATCTAGAGAAAGTGTGAATCTTGACGCAAGATAGGTGCGCGGTTTGCGCCGAAC
This sequence comes from Miscanthus lutarioriparius, assembly GCA_904845875.1. Classification (NCBI taxonomy): domain Eukaryota; kingdom Viridiplantae; phylum Streptophyta; class Magnoliopsida; order Poales; family Poaceae; genus Miscanthus; species Miscanthus lutarioriparius. The sequence goes on from CAJGYO010000071.1 coordinate 63,464, forward strand.
GTACCATAGGCTCGGAGATTATTTTGGTCGCACCAGATGGAACTCCTAGGTGACGTGGGTCATGTGAAATCTGATTTCGGTCTGTTTGGAGACAGTGTTGGCTTCGGTGCAATATAGTTGCACGTTTTGAGTTGAACGTACCATAGGCTTGGAAATCTGTTTGGACGCACCCGATGGAACTCCTAGGCGACGTTGGTCTTGTGCAAACTTGTTTTGGTCCGTTTGGAGATAGTGCTAGTGTCGGTCCAAGATAGATGCACGGTTTGCGCCAAACGTACCATAGGCTTAGACAGCGTTATTAACGCACCGATGGTACTCTTAGGTGACGAGGCTCAAGTGGAAGCTCATTTCAGTCCGTGTGGAGATAGTGCTAATCTTGACGCAAGATAGGTCCGCGGTTTGCGCCCAACATACCATAGGCTCGGAGATCATTTTGGACTCACCTGATGGAACTCCTAGGTGACGTGGGTCATGTGGAATCTCATTTTGGTCTATTTGGAGACAGTGTTCGCGTCGGTGCCATATAGGTGCGCGGTTTGCACCGAACATACCATAGGCTCGGAGATCATTTTGGACTCACCTGATGGAACTCCTAGGTGACGTGGGTCATGTGGAATCTCATTTTGGTCTATTTGGAGACAGTGTTCGCGTCGGTGCCATATAGGTGCACGGTTTGCGCCGAACATACCATAGGCTCGGAAATCGGTTTGGACGCAGCCGATGAAACTCCTAGGTGACGAGGCTCAAGTGGAAGCTCCTTTTAGTCCGTCTGGAGAAAGTGTGAATCTTGACGCAAGATAGGTGCGCGGTTTGCGCCGAACGTACCACAGGCTCGGAGATTATTTTGGTCGCACCAGATGGAACTCCTAGGTGACGTGGGTCATGTGAAATCTGATTTCGGTCTGTTTGGAGACAGTGTTGGCTTCGGTGCAATATAGTTGCACGTTTTGAGTTGAACGTACCATAGGCTTGGAAATCGGTTTGGACGCACCCGATGGAACTCCTAGGTGACGTTGGTCTTGTGCAAACTTGTTTTGGTCCGTTTGGAGATAGTGCTAGTGTCAGTCCAAGATAGATGCACGGTTTGCGCCAAACGTACCATAGGCTTAGACAACGTTATTAACGCACCGATGGTACTCTTAGGTGACGAGGCTCAAGTGGAAGCTCATTTCAGTCCATGTGGAGATAGTGCTAATCTTGACGCAAGATAGGTCCGCGGTTTGCGCCCAACGTATCATAGGCTCGGAGATCATTTTGGACTCACCTGATGGAACTCCTAGGTGACGTGGGTCATATGGAATCTCATTTTGGTCTATTTGGAGACAGTGTTCGCGTCGGTGCCATATAGGTGCACGGTTTGCGCCGAATATACCATAGGCTCAGAAATCGGTTTGGACGCAGCCGATGAAACTCCTAGGTGACGTGGGTCTTGTGGAATCCTGTTTCGGACCATTTGGAGATAGTGTTAGTGTCGGGGCAAGATAGGTACTGCGTTTGGCGCGTAAACGTACCATAGGCTTGGAAATCGGTTTGGACACAGCCGATGGAACTCATAGGTGACGTGGGTCTTGTGGAATCCTGTTTCGGACCATTCGGAGATAGTGTTAGTGTCGGTGCAAGAGAGGTGCACGGTTTGCGCCAAACATACCATAGGTTAGACATCGTTTTTAATGCACCAATGGTTCTCCTGGGTGACGAGGCTCAAGTGGAAGCTCGTTTCAGTCCGTTTGGAGATAGTGCTAATCTTGACACAAGATAGGTGCGCGGTTGGTGCCGAACGTACCATAGGCTCGGAGATCATTTTGGTTGCCCCAGATGGAACTCCTAGGTGATGTGGGTCTTGTGGAATCTCATTTTGGTCTATTTGGAGACAGTGTTCGAGTCGGTGCCATATAAGTGCACGATTTGCGCCGAACGTACCATAGGCTTGGAAATCGGTTTGGACGCAGCCGATGGAACTCCTAGGTGACGTGGGTCTTGTGGAATCCTGTTTCGGACCATTTGGAGATAGTGTTAGTGTCGGTGCAAGATAGGTGCATGGTTTGCGCCAAACGTACCATAGGCTTAGACATCGTTTTTAATGCACCGATGGTACTCCTAGGTGACGAGGCTCAAGTGGAAGCTCCTTTTAGTCCGTCTGGAGAAAGTGTGAATCTTGACGCAAGATAGGTGCGCGGTTTGCGCCGAACGTACCATAGGCTCGGAGATTATTTTGGTCCCACCAGATGGAACTCCGAGGTGACGTGGGTCATGTGAAATCTGATTTAGGTCTGTTTGGAGACAGTGTTGGCTTCGGTGCAATATAATTGCACGTTTTGATTGAACGTACCATAGGCTTGGAAATCGGTTTGGACGCACCCGATCGAACTCCAAGGTGACGTTGGTCTTGTGGAAACTTGTTTCGGTCTGTTTGGAGATAGTGCTAGTGTCGGTCCAAGATAGATGCACGGTTTGCGCCAAACGTACCATAGGCTTAGACAGCGTTATTAACGCACCGATGGTACTCTTAGGTGACGAGGCTCAAGTGGAAGCTCATTTCAGTCCGTTTGGAGATAGTGCTAATCTTGACGCAAGATAGGTGCGCGGTTTGCGCCCAACGTACCATAGGCTCGGAGATCATTTTGGACTCACCAGATGGAACTCCTAGGTGACGTGGGTCATGTGGAATCTCATTTTGGTCTACTTGGAGACAGTGTTCGCGTCGGTGCCATATAGGTGCACGGTTTGGGCCGAACATACCATAGGCTCAAAATTTGGTTTGGACGCAGCCGATGAAACTCCTAGGTGACGTGGGTCTTGTGGAATCCTGTTTCGGACCGTTTGGAGATAGTGTTAGTGTCGGTGCAAGATAGGTGCACGCTTTGCGCCAAACGTACCATAGGCTTAGACATCGTTTTTAACGCACCGATGGTACTCCTAGGTGACGAGGCTCAAGTGGAAGCTCCTTTTAGTCCGTCTAGAGAAAGTGTGAATCTTGACGCAAGATAGGTGCGCGGTTTGCGCCGAACGTACCATAGGCTCGGAGATTATTTTGGTCGCACCAGATGGAACTCCTAGGTGACGTGGGTCATGTGAAATCTGATTTCGGTCTGTTTGGAGACAGTGTTGGCTTCGGTGCAATATAGTTGCACGTTTTGAGTTGAACGTACCATAGGCTTGGAAATCTGTTTGGACGCACCCGATGGAACTCCTAGGTGACGTTGGTCTTGTGCAAACTTGTTTTGGTCCGTTTGGAGATAGTGCTAGGGTTAGTCCAAGATAGATGCACGGTTTGCGCCAAACGTACCATAGGCTTAGACAGCGTTATTAACGCACCGATGGTACTCTTAGGTGACGAGGCTCAAGTGGAAGCTCATTTCAGTCCGTGTGGAGATAGTGCTAATCTTGACGCAAGATAGTTCCGCGGTTTGCGCCCAACGTACCATAGGCTCGGAGATCATTTTGGACTCACCTGATGGAACTCCTAGGTGACGTGGGTCATGTGGAATCTCATTTTGGTCTATTTGGAGACAGTGTTCGCGTCGGTGCCATATAGGTGCGCGGTTTGCACCGAACATACCATAGGCTCGGAGATCATTTTGGACTCACCTGATGGAACTCCTAGGTGACGTGGGTCATGTGGAATCTCATTTTGGTCTATTTGGAGACAGTGTTCGCGTCGGTGCCATATAGGTGCACGGTTTGCGCCGAACATACCATAGGCTCGGAAATCGGTTTGGACGCAGCCGATGAAACTCCTAGGTGACGTGGGTCTTGTGGAATCCTGTTTCGGACCATTTGGAGATAGTGTTAGTGTCGGGGCAAGATAGGTGCACGGTTTGCGCCAAACGTACCATAGGCTTGGAAATCGGTTTGGACACAGCCGATGGAACTCATAGGTGACGTGGGTCTTGTGGAATCCTGTTTCGGACCATTCGGAGATAGTGTTAGTGTCGGTGCAAGAGAGGTGCACGGTTTGCGCCAAACATACCATAGGTTAGACATCGTTTTTAATGCACCAATGGTTCTCCTGGGTGACGAGGCTCAAGTGGAAGCTCGTTTCAGTCCGTTTGAAGATAGTGCTAATCTTGACGCAAGATAGGTGCGCGGTTGGTGCCGAACGTACCATAGGCTCGGAGATCATTTTGGTTAACCCAGATGGAACTCCTAGGTGATGTGGGTCTTGTGGAATCTCATTTTGGTCTATTTGGAGACAGTGTTCGAGTCGGTGCCATATAAGTGCACGATTTGCGCCGAACGTACCATAGGCTTGGAAATCGGTTTGGACGCAGCCGATGGAACTCCTAGGTGACGTGGGTCTTGTGGAATCCTGTTTTGGACCATTTGGAGATAGTGTTAGTGTCGGTGCAAGATAGGTGCATGGTTTGCGCCAAACATACCATAGGCTTAGACATCGTTTTTAATGCACCGATGGTACTCCTAGGTGACGAGGCTCAAGTGGAAGCTCCTTTTAGTCCGTCTGGAGAAAGTGTGAATCTTGACGCAAGATAGGTGCGCGGTTTGCGCCGAACGTACCATAGGCTCGGAGATTATTTTGGTCCCACCAGATGGAACTCCGAGGTGACGTGGGTCATGTGAAATCTAATTTAGGTCTGTTTGGAGACAGTGTTGGCTTCGGTGCAATATAATTGCACGTTTTGATTGAACGTACCATAGGCTTGGAAATCGGTTTGGACGCACCCGATCGAACTCCTAGGTGACGTTGGTCTTGTGGAAACTTGTTTCGGTCCGTTTGGAGATAGTGCTAGTGTCGGTCCAAGATAGATGCACGGTTTGCGCCAAACGTACCATAGGCTTAGACAGCGTTATTAACGCACCGATGGTACTCTTAGGTGACGAGGCTCAAGTGGAAGCTCATTTCAGTCCGTTTGGAGATAGTGCTAATCTTGACGCAAGATAGGTGCGCGGTTTGCGCCCAACGTACCATAGGCTCGGAGATCATTTTGGACTCACCTGATGGAACTCCTAGGTGACGTGGGTCATGTGGAATCTCATTTTGGTCTATTTGGAGACAGTGTTCGCGTCGGTGCCATATAGGTGCACGGTTTGCGCCGAACATACCATAGGCTCGGAAATCGGTTTGGACGCAGCCGATGAAACTCCTAGGTGACGTGGGTCTTGTGGAATCCTGTTTCGGACCGTTTGGAGATAGTGTTAGTGTCGGTGCAAGATAGGTGCACGCTTTGCGCCAAACGTACCATAGGCTTAGACATCGTTTTTAACGCACCGATGGTACTCCTAGGTGACGAGGCTCAAGTGGAAGCTCCTTTTAGTCCGTCTGGAGAAAGTGTGAATCTTGACGCAAGATAGGTGCGCGGTTTGCGCCGAACGTACCATAGGCTCGGAGATTATTTTGGTCGCACCAGATGGAACTCCTAGGTGACGTGGGTCATGTGAAATCTGATTTCGGTCTGTTTGGAGACAGTGTTGGCTTCGGTGCAATATAGTTGCACGTTTTGAGTTGAACGTACCATAGGCTTGGAAATCGGTTTGGACGCACCCGATGGAACTCCTAGGTGACGTTGGTCTTGTGGAAACTTGTTTTGGTCCGTTTGGAGATAGTGCTAGTGTCGGTCCAAGATAGATGCACGGTTTGCGCTAAACGTACCATAGGCTTAGACAGCGTTATTAACGCACCGATGGTACTCTTAGGTGACGAGGCTCAAGTGGAAGCTCATTTCAGTCCGTGTGGAGATAGTGCTAATCTTGACGCAAGATAGGTGCGCGGTTTGCGCCCAACGTACCATAGGCTCGGAGATCATTTTGGACTCACCTGATGGAACTCCTAGGTGACGTGGGTCATGTGGAATCTCATTTTGGTCTATTTGGAGACAGTGTTCGCGTCGGTGCCATATAGGTGCACGGTTTGCGCCGAACATACCATAGGCTCGGAGATCATTTTGGACTCACCGATGGAACTCCTAGGTGACGTGGGTCATGTGGAATCTCATTTTGGTCTATTTGGAGACAGTGTTCGCGTCGGTGCCATATAGGTGCACGGTTTGCGCCGAACATACCATAGGCTCGGAAATCGGTTTGGACGCAGCCGATGAAACTCCTAGGTGACGTGGGTCTTGTGGAATCCTGTTTTGGACCATTTGGAGATAGTGTTAGTGTCGGGGCAAGATAGGTGCACGGTTTTGCTTAAACGTACCATAGGCTTGGAAATCGGTTTGGACACGTACCGATGGAACTCATAGGTGACGTGGGTCTTGTGGAATCCTGTTTCGGACCATTCGGAGATAGTGTTAGTGTCGGTGCAAGAGAGGTGCACGGTTTGCGCCAAACATACCATAGGTTAGACATCGTTTTTAATGCACCAATGGTTCTCCTGGGTGACGAGGCTCAAGTGGAAGCTCGTTTCAGTCCGTTTGGAGATAGTGCTAATCTTGACGCAAGATAGGTGCGCGGTTGGTGCCGAACGTACCATAGGCTCGGAGATCATTTTGGTTGCCCCAGATGGAACTCCTAGGTGATGTGGGTCTTGTGGAATCTCATTTTGGTCTATTTGGAGACAGTGTTCGAGTCGGTGCCATATAAGTGCACGGTTTGCGCCGAACGTACCATAGGCTTGGAAATCGGTTTGGACGCAGCCGATGGAACTCCTAGGTGACGTGGGTCTTGTCGAATCCTGTTTCGGACAGTTTGGAGATAGTGTTAGTGTCGGTGCAGGATAGGTGCACGGTTTGCGCCAAACATACCACAGGCTTAGACATCGTTTTTAACGCACCGATGGTTCTCCTGGGTGACGAGGCTCAAGTGGAAGCTCATTTCAGTCCGTGTGGAGATAGTGCTAATCTTGACGCAAGATAGGTGCGCGGTTTGCGCCCAACATACCATAATCTCGGAGATCATTTTGGACTCACCTGATGGAACTCCTAGGTGACGTGGGTCATGTGGAATCTCATTTTGGTCTATTTGGAGACAGTGTTCGCGTCGGTGCCATATAGGTGCACGGTTTGCACCGAACATACCATAGGCTCGGAAATCGGTTTGGACGCAGCCGATGAAACTCCTAGGTGACGTGGGTCTTGTGGAATCCTGTTTCGGACCATTTGGAGATAGTGTTAGTGTCGGTGCAAGATAGGTGCACGGTTTGCGCCAAACGTACCATAGGCTTAGACATCGTTTTTAATGCACCGATGGTACTCCTAGGTGATGAGGCTCAAGTGGAAGCTCCTTTTAGTCCATCTGGAGAAAGTGTGAATCTTGACGCAAGATAGGTGCGCGGTTTGCGCCGAACGTACCATAGGCTCAGAGATTATTTTGGTCGCACCAGATGGAACTCCTAGGTGACGTGGGTCATGTGAAATCTGATTTAGGTCTGTTTGGAGACAGTGTTGGCTTCGGTGCAATATAGTTGCACGTTTTGAGTTGAACGTACCATAGGCTTGGAAATCGGTTTGGACGCACCCGATCGAACTCCTAGGTGACGTTGGTCTTGTGGAAACTTGTTTCGGTCCGTTTGGAGATAGTGCTAGTGTCGGTCCAAGATAGATGCACGGTTTGCGCCAAACGTACCATAGGCTTAGACAGTGTTATTAACGCACCGATGGTACTCTTAGGTGACGAGGCTCAAGTGGAAGCTCATTTCAGTCCGTTTGGAGATAGTGCTAATCTTGACGCAAGATAGGTGCGCGGTTTGCGCCCAACGTACCATAGGCTCAGAGATCATTTTGGACTCACCTGATGGAACTCCTAGGTGACGTGGGTCATGTGGAATCTCATTTTGGTCTATTTGGAGACAGTGTTCGCGTCGGTGCCATATAGGTGCACGGTTTGCGCCGAACATACCATAGGCTCGAAAATCGGTTTGGACGCAGCCGATGAAACTCCTAGGTGACGTGGGTCTTGTGGAATCCTGTTTCGGACCGTTTGGAGATTGTGTTAGTGTCGGTGCAAGATAGGTGCACGCTTTGCGCCAAACGTACCATAGGCTTAGACATCGTTTTTAACGCACCGATGGTACTCCTAGGTGACGAGGCTCAAGTGGAAGCTCCTTTTAGTCTGTCTGGAGAAAGTGCGAATCTTGACGCAAGATAGGTGCGTGGTTTGCACCGAACGTACCATAGTCTCGGAGATTATTTTGGTCGCACCAGATGGAACTCCTAGGTGACGTGGGTCATGTGAAATCTGATTTCGGTCTGTTTGGAGACAGTGTTGGCTTCGGTGCAATATAGTTGCACGTTTTGAGTTGAACGTACCATAGGCTTGGAAATCGGTTTGGATGCACCCGATGGAACTCCTAGGTGACGTTGGTCTTGTGGAAACTTGTTTCGGTCCGTTTGGAGATAGTGCTAGTGTCGGTCCAAGATAGATGCACGATTTGCGCCAAATGTACCATAGGATTAGACAGCGTTATCAACGCACCGATGGTACTCTTAGGTGACGAGGCTCAAGTGGAGGCTCATTTCAGTCCGTGTGGAGATAGTGCTAATCTTGACGCAAGATAGGTGCGCGGTTTGCGCCCAACGTACCATAGGCTCGGAGATCATTTTGGACTCACCTGATGGAACTCCTAGGTGACGTGGGTCATGTGGAATCTCATTTTGGTCTATTTGGAGACAGTGTTCGCGTCGGTGCCATATAGGTGCACGGTTTGCGCCGAAAATACCATAGGCTCGGAAATCGGTTTGGACGCAGCCGATGGAACTCCTAGGTGACGTGGGTCTTGTGGAATCCTGTTTCGGACCGTTTGGAGATAGTGTTAGTGTCGGTGCAAGATAGGTGCACGCTTTGCGCCAAACGTACCATAGGCTTAGACATCGTTTTTAACGCACCGATGGTACTCCTAGGTGACGAGGTTCAAGTGGAAGCTCATTTCAGTCCGTGTGGAGAAAGTGCGAATCTTGACGCAACATAGGTGCGCGGTTTGCGCCAAACGTACCATAGGCTTAGACAGCGTTATTAACGCACCGATGGTACTCTTAGGTGACGAGGCTCAAGTGGAAGCTCATTTCAGTCCGTGTGGAGATAGTGCTAATCTAGACGCAAGATAGGTGCGCGGTTTGCTCCAACGTACCATAGGCTCGAAGATCATTTTGGACTCACCTGATGGAACTCCTAGGTGACGTGGGTCATGTGGAATCTCATTTTGGTCTATTTGGAGACAGTGTTCGCGTCGGTGCCATATAGGTGCACGGTTTGCGCCGAACGTACCATAGGCTTGGAAATCGGTTTGGACGCAGCCGATGGAACTCCTAGGTGACGTGGGTCTTGTGGAATCCTGTTTCGGACCGTTTGGAGATAGTGTTAGTGTCGGTGCAAGATAGGTGCATGGTTTGCGCCAAACATACCACAGGCTTAGACATCGTTTTTAACGCACCGATGGTTCTCCTAGGTGACGAGGCTCAAGTGGAAGCTCGTTTCAGTCCGTTTGGAGATAGTGCTAATCTTGACGCAAGATAGGTGCGCGGTTGGTGCCGAACGTACCATAGGCTCGGAGATCATTTTGGTCGCACCAGATGGAACTCCTTGGTGATGTGGGTCATGTGAAATCTCATTTCGGTCTGTTTGGAGACAGTGATGGCGTCGGTGCAATATAGTTGCACGCTTTGCGTCGAACGTACCACAGGCTTGGAAATCAGTTGGAATGCACCCGATGGAACTCTTAGGTGACGTTGGTCTTGTGGAAACTTGTTTCGGTCCGTTTGAAGATAGTGCTAGTGTCGGTCCAAGATAGATGCACGATTTGCGCCAAACGTACCATAGGCTTAGACAGCGTTATTAACGCACCGATGGTACTCTTAGGTGACGAGGCTCAAGTGGAAGCTCATTTCAGTCCGTGTGGAGATAGTGCTAATCTTGATGCAAGATAGGTGCGCGGTTTGCGCCCAACGTACCATAGGCTCGAAGATCATTTTGGACTCACCTGATGGAACTCCTAGGTGACGTGGGTCATGTGGAATCTCATTTTGGTCTATTTGGAGACAGTGTTCGCGTCGGTGCCATATAGGTGCACGGTTTGCGCCGAACGTACCATAGGCTTGGAAATCGGTTTGGACGCAGCCGATGGAACTCCTAGGTGACGTGGGTCTTGTGGAATCCTGTTTCGGACCGTTTGGAGATAGTGTTAGTGTCGGTGCAAGATAGGTGCATGGTTTGCGCCAAACATACCACAGGCTTAGACATCGTTTTTAACGCACCGATGGTTCTCCTGGGTGACGAGGCTCAAGTGGAAGCTCGTTTCAGTCCGTTTGGAGATAGTGCTAATCTTGACGCAAGATAGGTGCGCGGTTAGTGCCGAACGTACCATAGGCTCGGAGATCATTTCGGTCGCACCAGATGGAACTCCTAGGTGATGTGGGTCATGTGAAATCTCATTTCGGTCTGTTTGGAGACAGTGATGGCGTCGGTGCAATATAGTTGCACGCTTTGCGTCGAACGTACCACAGGCTTGGCAATCAGTTGGAATGCACCCGATGGAACTCTTAGGTGACGTTGGTCTTGTGGAAACTTGTTTCGGTCCGTTTGAAGATAGTGCTAGTGTCGGTCCAAGATAGATGCACGATTTGCGCCAAACGTACCATAGGCTTAGACAGCGTTATTAACGCACCGATGGTACTCTTAGGTGACGAGGCTCAAGTGGAAGCTCATTTCAGTCCGTATGGAGATAGTGCTAATCTTGACGCTAGATAGGTGCGCGGTTTGCGCCCAACATACCATAGGCTCGGAGATCATTTTGGACTCACCTGATGGAACTCCTAGGTGACGTGGGTCATGTGGAATCTCATTTTGGTCTATTTGGAGACAGTGTTCGCGTCGGTGCCATATAGGTGCACGGTTTGCGCCGAACATACCATAGGCTCGGAAATCGGTTTGGACGCAGCCGATGAAACTCCTAGGTGACGTGGGTCATGTGGAATCTCATTTTGGTCTATTTGGAGACAGTGTTCGCGTCGGTGCCATATAGGTGCACGGTTTGCGCCGAACGTACCATAGGCTTGGAAATCGGTTTGGACGCAGCCGATGGAACTCCTAGGTGACGTGGGTCTTGTGGAATCCTGTTTCGGACCGTTTGGAGATAGTGTTAGTGTCGGTGCAAGATAGGTGCATGGTTTGCGCCAAACATACCACAGGCTTAGACATCGTTTTTAACGCACCGATGGTTCTCCTGGGTGACGAGGCTCAAGTGGAAGCTCGTTTCAGTCCGTTTGGAGATAGTGCTAATCTTGACGCAAGATAGGTGCGCGGTTGGTGCCGAACGTACCATAGCCTCGGATATCATTTTGGTCGCACCAGATGAAACTCCTAGGTGACGTGGGTCATGTGAAATCTCATTTCGGTCTGTTTGGAGACAGTGATGGCGTCGGTGCAATATAGTTACACGCTTTTGCGCCGAACGTACCACAGGCTTGGAAATCAGTTGGAATGCACCCGATGGAACTCCTAGGTGACGTTGGTCTTGTGGAAACTTGTTTCGGTCCGTTTGGAGATAGTGCTAGTGTCGGTCCAAGATAGATGCACGATTTGCGCCAAACGTACCATAGGCTTAGACAGCGTTATTAACGCACCGATGCTACTCTTAGGTGACGAGGCTCAAGTGGAAGCTCATTTCAGTCCGTGTGGAGATAGTGCTAATCTTGACGCAAGATAGGTGCGCGGTTTGCGCCCAACATACCATAGGCTCGGAGATCATTTTGGACTCACCTGATGGAACTCCTAGGTGACGTGGGTCATGTGGAATCTCATTTTGGTCTATTTTGAGACAGTGTTCGCGTCGGTGCCATATAGGTGCACGGTTTGCGCCGAACATACCATAGGCTCGGAAATCGGTTTGGACGCAGCCGATGAAACTCCTAGGTGACGTGGGTCTTGTGGAATCCTGTTTCGGACCATTTGGAGATAGTGTTAGTGTCGGTGCAAGATAGGTGCACGGTTTGTGCCAAACGTACCATAGGCTTAGACATCGTTTTTAATGCACCGATGGTACTCCTAGGTGACGAGGCTCAAGTGGAAGCTCCTTTTAGTCCGTCTGGAGAAAGTGTGAATCTTGACGCAAGATAGGTGCGTGGTTTGCGCCGAACGTACCATAGGCTCGGAGATTATTTTGGTCGCACCAGATGGAACTCCTAGGTGACGTGGGTCATGTGAAATCTGATTTCGGTCTGTTTGGAGACAGTGTTGGCTTCGGTGCAATATAGTTGCACGTTTTGAGTTGAACGTACCATAGGCTTGGAAATCGGTTTGGACGCACCCGATGGAACTCCTAGGTGACGTTGGTCTTGTGGAAACTTGTTTCGGTCCGTTTGGAGATAGTGCTAGTGTCGGTCCAAGATAGATGCACGACGGCGCGCCAAATGTACCATAGGATTAGACAGCGTTATCACGCGCACCGATGGTACTCTTAGGTGACGAGGCTCAAGTGGAAGCTCATTTCAGTCCGTGTGGAGATAGTGCTAATCTTGACGCAAGATAGGTGCGCGGTTTGCGCCCAACGTACCATAGGCTCGGAGATCATTTTGGACTCACCTGATGGAACTCCTAGGTGACGTGGGTCATGTGGAATCTCATTTTGGTCTATTTGGAGACAGTGTTCGCGTCGGTGCCATATAGGTGCACGGTTTGCGCCGAACATACCATAGGCTCGGAAATCGGTTTGGACGCAGCCGATGGAACTCCTAGGTGACGTGGGTCTTGTGGAATCCTGTTTCGGACCGTTTGGAGATAGTGTTAGTGTCGGTGCAAGATAGGTGCACGCTTTGCGCCAAACGTACCATAGGCTTAGACATCGTTTTTAACGCACCGATGGTACTCCTAGGTGACGAGGTTCAAGTGGAAGCTCCTTTTAGTCCGTGTGGAGAAAGTGCGAATCTTGACGCAACATAGGTGCGCGGTTTGCGCCAAACGTACCATAGGCTTAGACAGCGTTATTAACGCACCGATGGTACTCTTAGGTGACGAGGCTCAAGTGGAAGCTCATTTCAGTCCGTGTGGAGATAGTGCTAATCTTGACGCAAGATAGGTGCGCGGTTTGCGCCCAACGTACCATAGGCTCGAAGATCATTTTGGACTCACCTGATGGAACTCCTAGGTGACGTGGGTCATGTGGAATCTCATTTTGGTCTATTTGGAGACAGTGTTCGCGTCGGTGCCATATAGGTGCACGGTTTGCGCCGAACGTACCATAGGCTTGGAAATCGGTTTGGACGCAGCCGATGGAACTCCTAGGTGACGTGGGTCTTGTGGAATCCTGTTTGGACCGTTTGGAGATAGTGTTAGTGTCGGTGCAAGATAGGTGCATGGTTTGCGCCAAACATACCACAGGCTTAGACATCGTTTTTAACGCACCGATGGTTCTCCTAGGTGACGAGGCTCAAGTGGAAGCTCGTTTCAGTCCGTTTGGAGATAGTGCTAATCTTGACGCAAGATAGGTGCGCGGTTGGTGCCGAACGTACCATAGGCTCGGAGATCATTTTGGTCGCACCAGATGGAACTCCTAGGTGATGTGGGTCATGTGAAATCTCATTTCGGTCTGTTTGGAGACAGTGATGGCGTCGGTGCAATATAGTTGCACGCTTTGCGTCGAACGTACCACAGGCTTGGAAATCAGTTGGAATGCACCCGATGGAACTCCTAGGTGACGTTGGTCTTGTGGAAACTTGTTTCGGTCCGTTTGGAGATAGTGCTAGTGTCGGTCCAAGATAGATGCACGATTTGCGCCAAACGTACCATAGGCTTAGACAGCGTTATTAACGCACCGATGGTACTCCTAGGTGACGAGGCTCAAGTGGAAGCTCATTTCAGTCCGTGTGGCGATATTCTAATCTTGACGCAAGATAGGTGCGCGGTTTGCTTCGAACGTACCATAGGCTCGGAGATCATTTTGGACGCACCTGATGGAACTCCTAGGTGACGTGGGTCATGTGGAATCTCATTTTGGTCTATTTGGAGACAGTGTTCGCGTCGGTGCCATATAGGTGCACGGTTTGCGCCGAACATACCATAGGCTCGGAAATCGGTTTGGACGCAGCCGATGAAACTCCTAGGTGACGTGGGTCTTGTGGAATCCTGTTTCGGACCGTTTGGAGATAGTGTTAGTGTCGGTGCAAGATAGGTGCACGCTTTGCGCCAAACGTACCATAGGCTTAGACATCGTTTTTAACTCACCGATGGTACTCCTAGGTGACGAGGTTCAAGTGGAAGCTGCTTTTAGTCCGTGTGGAGAAAGTGCGAATCTTGACGCAAGATAGGTGCGCGGTTTGCGCCAAACGTACCATAGGCTTAGACAGCGTTATTAACGCACCGATGGTACACTTAGGTGACGAGGCTCAAGTGGAAGCTCATTTCAGTCCGTGTGGAGATAGTGCTAATCTTGACGCAAGATAGGTGCGCGGTTTGCGCCCAACATACCATAGGCTCGGAGATCATTTTGGACTCACCTGATGGAACTCCTAGGTGACGTGGGTCATGTGGAATCTCATTTTGGTCTATTTGGAGACAGTGTTCGCGTCGGTGCCATATAGGTGCACGGTTTGCGCCGAACGTACCATAGGCTTGGAAATCGGTTTGGACGCAGCCGATGGAACTCCTAGGTGACGTGGGTCTTGTGGAATCCTGTTTCGGACCGTTTGGAGATAGTGTTAGTGTCGGTGCAAGATAGGTGCACGGTTTGCGCCAAACATACCACAGGCTTAGACATCATTTTTTAACGCACCGATGGTTCTCCGGGTGACGAGGCTCAAGTGGAAGCTTCGTTTCAGTCCGTTTGGAGATAGTGCTAATCTTGGACGCAAGATAGGTGCGCGGTTGGTGCCAAACGCACCATAGGCTCGGAGATCATTTTGGTCGCACCAGATGGAACCCTAGGTGATGTGGGTCATGTGAAATCTCATTTCGGTCTGTTTGGAGACAGTGATGGCGTCGGTGCAATATAGTTGCGCGCTGCGTCGAACGTACCACAGGCTTGGAAATCAGTTGGAATGCACCCGATGGAACTCTTAG